>QANZ01055141.1:78179-99128 GCA_003254925.1 Chamaecrista fasciculata | reverse complement strand
TTTTTTACGGGTCAAGAGATATATTTCACTTTCGTAAGGACCGATTCGTTCAATTTATATAAAATCATAGACCAAATGGTAGGTTTTTAAACATTTTCATGTTATTTACATTTTGGTCATTTCATTTCATTACATAATACTACTCCAACCTTCATTACAAATATTCACATCTAGCACAAATTCTGAGACCATTTCATTTCATAACCACCACAACCAAAAAGTCAAAATATTATTTTTTTTATTTCTATCTATTTTCATTATCAATTATTAATTCTACCTCTATACAATTTAAAAAAACCCATATATTTATTTCAACCAACCACAATCATTACATACCCTTTTTCATAATTTCACATCCTATTTTTTTCATTACATCTCAAACTAATCCAAACACCATTTTCATTACATAATTTTCCCATTACCATTTTATTACATAAAATCATCATTTCATTACCTACTTCTAATCCAAACACACCCTTATTCTGAATAGTCATATTTAATGTATTATTATATCTCGAAATTATTTGGGACATACATACATGACGAATTAATGATGCACAAAAATATTTAACTATATTAATATAGTGCTTTAATATTTCTTTTTTTCATGCTTGTGCAACATTCATGTGTATATATTTAAGTTGTCAAACGGAATATTTAAGTAAGTTAATTTGTTAATTGAGTTCATCTAGCACAAGTAAATATAATGTTTTGAATTAATAGAAAATCTAGTTATTTTAAAAAATGGCGCAATATATATATATACACATTCATTTTAATTGAGCAAAATAACTTCCCGGTCCTTGATTTTTGCACTCGCTGACAAATAGGTCCCTGAATTTTACCCATTGTACTAGCCGGTCCCCGAAATTTGCAAACGCCTAACTAATTGGCCCCTCCGTCATATTGGCGTTACAAAAATGCTGACGTGGTCATAACGGACGCTGATGTGTCCCGTTATGCGCTGACGTGTCCCGTTATTGCCACGTCAGCACCGTTATATTCCAAAAAAAAAAAACTGTCACGTCATAAAATAGTGACACATAAGCATTTTCTCATTGCACTTATAGGTCTTTGACCCATTTTTATTCCATTATTCTTAATTCCCCATCTTATTTATCATTTTCATTCCTAACTCCTCAAAATAAAATTGTAAAGTGTCCCAAAACTCTTTCAAACATTTCAATTTAGTCCTTAAAAATATTAAAAACCCTAAACCCTAAACCTTAAAACCCCAAACCCTAAACCCTAAAAAAAAGTCTAAGTTCAATAACTAGGTTCTTGACCCATTTTTATACCATTATTCTCAATTCCCCCTTTTTTCATCATCTTCATTCATTTTAGTCCCAAATCCTCAAAATAAAATTGTAAAGTGTCCCAAAACTCTTTCAAACATTCCAATTTAGTCCTTAAAATATTAAAAACTTTAAACCCTAAACCCTAAAAAAAAAGTCTAAGTTCAACAGATAGGTCCTTGACCCATTTTTATTCCATTATTCTCAATTCCATCTTTTTTTTTCATCATTTTCATTCATTTTAGTCACAAATCCTCAAAATAAAATTGTAAAGTGTCCAAAAACTCTTTCAAACATTCCAATTTAGTCCATTAAAATATTAGAAACCTTACACCCTAAACCCTAAACCCCTAAAACTTATTTTTTTTAATCTTAATCTTCATCTTCCCAATTTAACATAAATCCCTAATTTTATTTTAATCCCTAAACCCCCTAATTTTTTTTTTCTTTTAATCATCTTCTTCATTTTCATCTTCATCTTCATATTCATCATCTTCATCAATTCATCTCATCTTCACCCCTAAACCTTAAAAAAATTCAGGGACTAAATCGATTACTCGCCCTCTTCTTCATCTCCAACCCTCAACTTCGTCAATTCATCATCTTCATCCTCCACCGCCAACCAATCATCTTCATCTGTCGCGTTGACGTCGAAGACAAATCCAGATCTTGATTCTATAACAATCAAAAGGGACCAAGAAGAACGAATCACAAGTAGAACAGCGAAAACGAAAAAAAATCCAAGCAACTTCATCGAAAGCGAAAACGAAATCAAATCCAAGCAACTTCTAAAACAATCTCTCTCTCTCTCTCTCTCTCTCTCTCTCTCTCTCTCTCTCTCTCTCTCGTCGGAATCCGAAAACGAAATTAAATCAAGCAACTTGATCGAAATTAAATCCAAAATGAAATCAAAGTGAAAACGAAATCGAATTGCAGGATTTTTTTCGCACCGTTTGTGGATTACATTACTTCACGTTCCCATCGATGGTCATCTACACGCTTCCTTATGCCCAGGGACGGAGATAGGGGGGCTGGTGGGGGCCACGGCCCCCCCCCAAAATTTCAGTAGTTATTACAAATTAGTCCTAATATAATTTAATTGTATGCAGTATAATCCCAACGGCCCCCCTTCGGTGTTAAAAAAAAATTTCTGGCCCCCCCTTGTTAACATTTCTGGCTCCGTCACTGCTTATGCCTGGATTGGAAACTCTGGCAAGCAGTGTCCAGAGGTTTGGGATCGGAAACTCTGGCAAACTTGTACAAAGGATATGACCTGCATTCCTCAATTAAGTGACGAAAACAAAATCGAAGCGAGCCAAAACGAAATCGAAATCGAAAATGTTCGCCGCCACGAACGGCCTTCGCCAAAAACTGAAGGAAATGATGATGGAGTTTCAGGGGCTGAGACAGAGGATGAAGGTGAACTGTTGGCGACGGCGATGTCCAGCTTCGCATGTCAACCGACAGCAATGAAGGTTATGCAGAGGAAAGAGATGGAGGGTCGACGGCGATGGAGTTTTAGGAGTTCTTTTTTTTTTTCTTTTGTTAATTTCTGGATGAAGGTTTAAAGGAGAGAGAGAAAGTTTGATGATGTGTTAGGAAGACTTTAGGGTATAAGGCTTTTATAATTTTTAGGATTTATTTTTAATTTTTGGATGAAGGTTTAGAGGAAGAGAAAAATTATGGTGATGTGTAAAAAATTGTGATGTGTAATTTTTAAAATTTCTAGTGATGTGTAATTTTTTTAGAGTTTAGAGTTTAGGTTTTAGGGGTTTAGAGTTTTAGGGTTTAGGGTTTTTAATATTTTTAAGGACTAAATTGGAATGTTTGGAAGAGTTTTGGGACACTTTACAATTTTATTTTAAGAATTTGGGACTAAAATGAATGAAGATTATGAAAAAAGGGGGAATTGAGAATAATGGAATTGTGGCAAAAAAAAAAGAGAATAATGGAATAAAAATGGGTCAAGGACCTAATTGTTGAACTTAGTTTTTTTTTAGGGTTTAGGGTTTGGGGATTTAAGGTTTAGGGTTTAGAGTTTTTAATATTTTTAAGGACTAAATTGGAATGTTTAAAAGAGTTTTGGGACACTTTATAATTTTATTTTGAGGATTTGGGACTAAAATAAATGAAAATGATGAAAAAGAGGGGGAATTGAGAATAATAGAATAAAAATGGGTCAGTGACCTATAAGTGCAATGAGAAAATGCTTATGTGTCACTATTTTATGACGTGACAGTTTTTTTTTTTTTTGAATATAACGGTGCTGACGTGGTGATAACGGGACACGTCAGCGCATAACGGAACACATCAGCGTCCTTTATGGTCACGTCAGTTTTTTTGTAACGACAATATGATGGAGGGACCAATTAGTTAGGCGTTTGTAAATTTCAGGGAACGGGTAGTACAATGGGTAAAATTCAGGGACCTATCTGTCAGCGAGTGCAAAAATCAGGGACCGGGAAGTTATTTTACTCCATTTTAATTACATTTATACCACACAAATTGGAAGAACAAAAGTCAACTTTATGGGTATTAACTGGTAATTAGTAATTACTTTGGACTTCCGCGAGATGCAAAAATGTGATGTATAATAGTCGATATTGTTCCGTTAAATTTCCATGCGGTAGCAACTATAAATTAAAAAATGGTGTTATTATATATATATATATATGTATATATATATATATTCGATTATTATAGGAGGCGCGCTGTCACTAATGTGGAAGTTTGTTTTGAAAAGACAGGATGATAAGATTGGCCAACTGAGTGAGAACAATTATATACCTAAGATTTAAGCACCAAAATATCCGTTAAAGCACCACTTGTGTGAGGAGTAATAAGGACTAAGGGAATTTTAAGTTTTCCAATTAGATAATTAATTAATGTATTAATCAGTGATTTAGTTATTTAAACTATAAAAGAAAGTTAAACTCTAAAATCCTCTATATATAATTCTATCATCGATACATATATAACCAAGACTCTATAAGTAGCTAGGTTTGATCTCCATTATTTATACTCTAATTACTTTTCGACCTTCCTATATATACCTTTGTTTATCTAATACTCCCTCCGTCCCTTTTTATCTGCTTTTTAAGGTTGTTGCACACAAATTAATATAATGATTAAATCACTAAAGTTAATGTAAAATCTAAAATAAAAGACTATATTACCCTTATTAAATTAGACTTAATTATATCATCAATTTAATGCTCATATTTCAAAAATTAAATTCCTCCAACTAATTTAAATACTCTCACAATTTTTTTATGAAACCTACTCCAAAATAATTCTCTACCAAAAGTCAAATCGTCCATTATGACTATAATATTAAATAGGGATAAAATGGTAAAAAAGTTCATTGATGACCTCTTGATTTCATAACAAAGCAGATAAAAAGGGACAAAAAAAGTTCTGCAATGAAGCAAATAAAAAGGGACGGAGGGAGTATATAATAACGGAAATATTATAGTTTAAATAACTAAACCACTGATTAATTAATCATTTCCGTTTTTGTGAATATAATCCGCAATATAGTTTATTATTTTCACATTATATATAATACTTTAGAAGAAGGGAAAAAAGTTTTGCTTCAAAATTTAAGTACCAAATTATAATTAAAAGCGTGTTCTTAATTATAGGATAAGATTACTTTAATTTAGCATAATTAAATTACATTTTGCACCATTATTTTTAGCTATAAAAAGTCTATATACCTAGCCTAGAAAAGCCTATTGTATATATCTTAATTAGACTTTACCTACACTTTATATATATTTCTTTTTCCCCCAACATGCATGGCAAGCAATATTTTATTCTCGGCAACAATTAAACCCGTTATTTAAATATATTGGAGTACATGTATGTATCATTTTTAGTGAACGAGTTAAATAAACTTTGAGTAAACTACTAAATTGGTCCCTGAATTATTGACTTGCTGACAGATTGGTCCCCGAATTTAGGAAATTGACAAATAGGTCCCCAAATTTTTCTAACGAGTCAAATAGGTTCCCGAATTTTTCTAATATTTGTCAAATAGGTCCTTCTGTACATGTTATTCGGGGACCTATTTGACTAACGTTAAAAAAATTCGGGACCTATTTGACTTGTTAGAAAAATTCGAGGACCTATTTATCAATTTTCTAAATTCGGGGACCAATCTGTCAGCAAGCCAATAATCCAGGGACTAATTTGGTAGTTTACTCAATAAACTTTCCTTTTCTTTCTCTTTTAATTTTATTTTTATATTGGCATTCCATATCCCATTCATCCCGTGCATGCATCTCCTTCCACTTGTAAGAATCACGAGATTGCTAGGATTTTGCTCCATTTCTAAGGCTCAGTTTCTTATACAAATATATGGAAGATAATAATTTTTTAAATATAATAATTTTATATCTCTCGAGGTTGACTTCATCGTCAACACGTATTGTACAGAAAAAGATTCTGTTTAGATTAATTAATTAATTTTTAAAAATAAATATTAATATTTTGTTTGATCATGTGAATGAACATGAACGTTGTAACCTGCAAATTAAAGGTTCGGTCAGCTTACTAAATAATATATTATTATAATTTATATCTATAAAGCTTGGCCATGTGAAGAGATTTTCTCAAGCCCAATGCTTCAAAGTTCAACTTATTCACGTAATCACGTTCCCTAGTTTCTTGAAACAAATATTCTCATTCTCATCAAGAGACGTCTACGTAGTCCATAATCATTAACATTTGAAGCCCACCAAAAAAAAATAATACTTAACATTTGAAGTTTAATTAGATTTATATATATATTCCTGTGGCATCAAATAAAATTTCACGGACACATATAATTAAAAGAAAATTTGAATGATTATTGATCAGTTTATTCGCATTAATCAGTTTGGTGTATATAATAAAATTTAGGGGAAATTGCATTTCCCTACCCTAAATTATGTGTTCAATTGCAATGTCCCCCTAATCTATGAAAAATAACAATTAACCCCCTAATCCATTAATTTCTTAGCAATGTCCCCCAACAGTTAGTAACACCGTTAACTTTTTATTTTTTAAGTCTCATGTGAATTGCACATGTTATATGAAATTATGTTACTTGACCATTTTATGAAGTATTTATGTAACTTACAAGGAGTTCAAGATAAAAAAGTTAACAGTGTTATTAACGGTTGGAGGACATTGTTAAGAAATTAATAGATTGAAGGGTTAATTATTATTTTTCATAGATCAGGGAGGACATTGCAATTGAACACATAATTCAGAGTGGGTAAATGCAATTTTCCCTAAAAATCTAAAGAAATTACCATTTTTGTTGAATATAAAACTTAAACTTGTAATATGATAATATCATAAGTGACCATCGATCTAATATGTATGAAAATGGTCTTACCACGCGTCTCGCACTATAAGGACTCTTCGTAATTAATTTTCAAAAAACACGAAGGATCACAATCTTGCATATATAAGAAGTTCATCTTCAATATAACTTATAAATAACTCAGCTCTAATAGGTCACTTATATAAGTGTCAGATGTTGGAATACCGTCTTGTATATACAGCAATTAATTGACTAGCGACAGACCCTTAAAAAAATATAGATCCACAGAAAATTAATCCTTAAACCGTTGAACAAAAAAATACCTTAGACAAAAAAAAAAACTCAATTCTCATTTAGAGATGTGCATATAAAAATATTAATACCTCTATCATTCATCTTTATATTCATTCTTTAACTTCACTATCGGATGTGTTTCACAAGTTATTCTCACCATATCATTCATTAGTACTTTAACATAATCTACGTACCTCAACTCCCAATCTGGCAATATAAGCTAAGTCTCCCTTAATCCAAACATGATTTCATCGTGTATTGATTTCATCTATTGTCGGATGTCCCAAAGTTTGAGAACATAGCTACCACTGCACTCATCTCATGAAAGGTAAAATGTTTAGTGAGTAGCGCACCAGCTAGCTAGCGAGTAGAGACTAATAACAAAGGGAAAAATATTAATTTCGTTACTAAATTTTACATTAATTATTAATTTTGTTTCTAATTCTTTTTACTGTCAATCTTGTCTTTAATATTTTATATTTTATTCAATTTTATTATTTGACTAACTTCTTTCAATAAACAGATTGTATCTTATTTTTTAATCTGAGTTAGAATTTGAATTTTTTTCTATCAATTTTATATTATTAATAATGTAGATTTTGTCATTAATATTTAGCTATAATAACAATAAACAATAAAATAATTAATCAAAATATAAAATATTGAGGACAAAATTAATGCTAATGAATAACAAATATAAGTAAAAAAAAATATTATTATTAATAAATAGATATATAACTATTGTAATATATACCATATATATATATATTTGGGTTGGGGGTAGATGCCCCCACAATAATATTAGATTAACAAATATATATTGGGAGAGAGACACATCATGGAAAGGCACAACACCGACCCTTCTTAGTTGTCAAGAAATCACAATAATCCAACATTATTTAGTAACAAATTCCAGTTTGACCATCTATACTTTCCTTCTTAAATTACTTATTTAATTTGTTTTGTTTCATTTTCTACTTTTGTTCCATTCTCGTGTTTGTTTGATTATTTTATTTTATGTATTGGCCTGCTGTTTTGATTATTATTTCAAGCAACTTGGATTCTAACATCATACATATATATATTATACTAGAGGCTTGCAAATATGTATGTAAAATAAATGAGGTACTAAATCGTTAACTCAGTAAAAAGGAAGGGATCAAATAATAATTTTTCTCTTATTATTATTTTTGTACTATAGTTTTAAAATGTGGACGACCAGAAAGGGGTGGAGCCATATAATATAAGATATAAATGTTTATTTATATATATGACAAATCCAACAGCTAGCGTAACTCTACTTAAATTCACCAATCGCCATTCTATACGTACATTAACATTATATATTAAATCTTTGAAAAAGAGCCATCAAATTAAACATTCAACTTGATCTGCCACCCCATCTTTTACAAATCTTCCTGCATCTCACTCACTTCCAATGCAAACTATATGCATGTCATACATTAACACAACACTTATATTTAGAGAAAAAATATATGCATAAAAATAATCCCCCTTAGTTTTATTTTTTTTTATCAACGTTTAAGAGTATTGATTAAGATGTAGGTGGACCTTTTTTNAAAAAAAAAAAAAAAAGAGGCTCTCCACTTTCAAGTTAAAACTTGTGAATAGTGAAGGTTAGAATAATTAGCAATTTGGCATTAATTGTTTACATAATTAAGGCAAGGGGGGTTTTCGTCATTCATTACGTCACTCCATGTTGACTATTACTAGCCTAATATCCAAACCGTTTTTAATTAATATTTAATACAAACTACATACTCTTCCGACACAATTTAGTTTACAATAGTTCCAAATTCCAAATATATTTGGGTAAATTATATTTTGGTATCCTGTGATTTGGTCATATTTCACTTTGATACCCTATAGTTTAAAAATTGACACTATGGTACCCTGTGGTATTCTCCGTTAACACTTTGGTACCCTTTTGGAGCTATTTCGTAATTTTAATTATAACAAATTTTGTAAAAATTACATATTAACCCCCAAAATTTAAGTAAGTACATACATAGGTATATAAATATAAGGGTAAATTCCACTTTGGTACCTTGTTCTATGGACCAATTCCATTTTGATACCCTGTTCTTTCAAAAGTGACACTTTGGTACCTTGTTTTTTTAAAAATGTCATTTTGGTACCCTGTTCTTTCAAAAATGACATTTTGTGTACCCTGTTCTTTAAACCAAGTGACACTTTGGTACCCTAAAAAAGATAGAATAGGGTAAAAAATAGTGAAAGAACAGGGTACCAAAGTGTCACTTAGTCCAAAGAACAGGGTACCAAAATGACATTTTTGAAAGAACAGGGTACTAAAGTGTCACTTTTGAAAGAACATGATACCAAAGTGGACTCGGTCCATAGAACAATAGAACAAGGTACCAAAGTGAAATTTACCCTAAATATAATATCCTTTTGCCAAAAAAATATATAAATATAATATCCACGATGAATATAATTAAAGAGAAAATTAATAATCATGACAGGTATCCAGCAACGGTTAACTATATTATATAAAAATGTCCACCAAAAAAAGAAAACCATTATATACAAATTAATCTTACCCAATATTCTCTAAACTTTATGAAAGATGAGCTTTTGCTTTGATTATCTTTTCAGAAAATCTTCGGGATCTTTCGGTTCCTCGTACGGAATTCTTCTTTTGTTTGTAAAATTTCCTTAATCCTATCCCTTTTCATCTTCCTTTATGATAATTAATATAATAATAAGTTCAAAATTTGCTCATCTTCTAAGGTTTATTAATTTAAATGAAAACGACCCTTTTCCCCCTACGTATTTCTTCTTGTTAACTTACCAAGAATGCCAAGTTGGTTTTTTTATGCGAAATCTGTCATACTTTTTTCTGACAAACATACTAATTTTCTCAGAATAAAAATTTAAATGAGAAGTTGGCCAAAAAAAAAAATTTAAATGAGAATATTTTCTATTTTGATATGAACATATCTGGATTCTCATCAAGATTTATATATATTATAAATATTAAAAAAATTATAAATACATGTTAAATTGCTAATGTTAGTGACAAAAGGTCATAATATTTNAAAAAAAAAAAAAAAATCATAATATTTCTTAATATAAATTGCTTTGGGCCAATCGTTAGTCGTTACACATAATAGTTGCAGAAAAACAAAAGCACATAGATCAGACCAAGTCTCATTTACACCTGAAATCTAGCCCTGTTTTATTTTTGACCCAGCCCAGTACACAAGTATTGGGTCAAGTGGGCATTTCAGCTAACATTATATTTTCGACCCCCCCAAAAAACGCTAAACATTATTCCTTCACTCAAATCCCAAATATTTCTGTCCAAAAGTTTGTCATACACTCACACTCATAAGTCATAAGTCATAACTCACAATATTCTATTAAGTACATTAACCTTCCATATAAGTATATAACTAAGTCTTATTTAAAAATTATTATTTTTATTTAGAACATAGAATTGAGAAGACATAACATTTCGTCTAAAGAAAACAAAGTAAAAGTATATTTTGGTCCTCAAATTTTATACTAATTTTTATTTTAGTTCATAAAATTTCACAATCAATTTTATTTATTTTTTAATTTTTTTTAAATGAATTAACGATTAACTTCATTTCTTGATCTCAAACTTTCTTAAGTTAATTTTTCTTTTTATCAATTTTATTATATTGCAAGTCATGAACAGTTTTGTTAATTTAATAGATAAAATTAAGATATAATTAATTAAAATATGACACTTTAGAGATAAAATTAATATTTTGAGAATGAAATCAAGAATAAATATAAAAAATTAAAAATAACATGGTACTTTTTCAGCTTTACCAAAAACAAAATGTCACAATTGACAAGTTTATTAGTAAGAAGGTAAATTACACTTTGATACCTTGTTTTATGAACCGGCTTCACTTTGGTACTCTATTCTTTCAAAAGTGACATTTTGGTACTCTGTTATTTGCACAGTTAACATTTTGTTACTCTAACAAAGATAGAACAATGTAACAAATCGTGAAAGAACATGATGCTAAAGTGAAATCGGTCCATAGAACATGATACAAAGAACAAGGTATCAAAATGTCGCTTTTGAAAGAACATGTGGTACCAAAATATTAAGTTATTAACGGTGCAAAGAACATAGTACCAAAATATCACTTTTGAAAGAATAGGGTACTAAAATGTAATTTAACCTTAGGAAAATTTGACGAACGAGTCAGCGAGTCAACGACACAGCGAGCCCATTTTATCTGGGTTTTACACACGTGGCAGCTCGGGACACACGAAGAAGCCTCAAGAATCAGACCCAGCTTAGCTCAAGCACTTTCCATTCTTTCATTCATTCCTTCGTTCTTTCATTTCATTCATTCAACATTGAGTTCACTGTTGAATCCTCAACTCAATCCTTTTCTACTCTCAGATTTGCAGGATTCATAATCCCTAATGGCCAGACATGAAATTGTAGTGTAGATACAGTTTCAGAGAAATATGAAGGGATTAGGTCCTCACAAACCCCTGCTTTCGACGGTGAATCCTCCTCCTTCTATAGCTCCGCTTGATACTCTTCCATGCTCTGCTAATTTCTCCAGAACCACTATTTCACCCTCTTGTAAGTTTCCTTCCTCACAATTTCTTCTGTATTTCTACTTCAACTTCAACTGTTTGCGTTTGCTGTGATAGGAATCGGCAATTTCCGATTTGTTGTGTTGTTCAATAACGAAATGCCCAAATTATGTGTAGTAAGATGCAGGAAGATATCGAGGTTGAACTTCACACGGAGTACAATTCGAGCGCAAGCATCCAATGTTGGCGTTGGACCTGGAGATTATGAAGCCAACAAAGGGAATGGTAGCCAAAATGTCTTTGGAGACAATCAGGTCGACGACAACGACAATTCATCTAAAATGTGAGTGTTTATTGATGCCTCAGTTTTTATAAGCATCCAAGTCCAAGTATGATATTTGCATAATCGTGAAAGTAACAGCCATGAGGAATTCAAACTATCTAAGTCAGCTACTAAAACTTTGAATCAATGGCTTAGATGAGGTATAATTTTATACTGGGATAAACTGATGATGAGTGAAGAGAAAATTCCTCCTATAGCAGAGATATAAATGATGATAAGTTGAATTAGAACAGATAAGAAATCAGCATAATCATTTCCCTCTTGTGAATTTAAAGAAGGACTATCATGGTCTCTATTTCTGGTATCTCAAATGTGGAAAACATGTGAAAAGAATAGCTCTTCACTTCAATTTTTATAAACCAGGTTACATGGAGAATACGTTTTATAGGTTCCTAGATAAGGTATAATTTTATACCTTATAATTGAGAAAATATTTTTCCCTCTATAGTTTTCTAACAATTTCCACAGTATATAGATTTTTCATCAATTTTTCTCAAGTTCTCTAACTTGTCATTCAATTCTTTTCAGTTAAATTTTAAATTTTTATGTGCTATGGACAATTATACCCTGTTACAGCTTTGATCTTGACATATTTTATGTTTCAGCAGTGTGAAGCGTCCTACTCAGATCCCTTATCCTATCTCTATAGCTCTTGTGCTGTCTGGGTGTGCTCTTGTATTTTCACTGATAGCCTTTTTGAAAGGGGGGCCTCCTTTGATTCTTGAAGCAATAGCAAAATCAGGATTCACTGCTGCATTCACATTAATATTTGTTTCTGAGATTGGTGACAAGGTAACCGTCAAGAAGTTTTGTTCCATTTTGTTTATGTTGTTATCTTCGTCTGCTGAAGTAAAGATTTTGTTGAGGCTTAACCTTTATGTTTAGGTTTAATACAAGTTACTAGTGCAACAGATAAACTAGAAGGAATCTATTGGAAACTCATGGAAAATATCTGATAATTTATTATCTTTAGAATATGAATTTCTGGAAGGAAGATAATTCAAAATGTGTTTTAATTGTAGAATGTAATAGGAAATCATGCAGTGAAGTTAAGTAATTCTTGTTTGACTTTTTATTCAACTATGTTCTACCGAGATATTAGGTAATAAATAATTAATGAGTACATTGGGTAAACCAACTTATGCAAACTCAATTGAGTTTTAGATGCTCCGTTAAATAGAGGGTTTTCTTGAGGAATTTCATGATTTCATCAGTAGATATTCAGTGGAAGGACTCTTCTATTGATTTGAGACCCTTTATTTTCCCTCTATTGTTACTTATATGTTTCTATATATAAAACTTTAGAGGCAATTAGTGCCGCATTTTTACTCAAGTAATGGTTATGATGAACTTGGGTCAAGTTGATGTAATGGAATTGCTTTTAGACATTTGTTAAACTTATAACTTATCTATTGACAGACATTCTTTATTGCTGCACTCTTGGCGATGCAATATGACAAGGGACTGGTATGTCTCCAATCTTTTGCTCTAAATTTGTCTGATTCTCTCTTAGCCCCATCTGTTTGTGCTGCAATTTCCTTAACAGTGTAATTAATAGAAACTGAAATTTTTATATTTTAACAAAAGCATTAATGATTGACCAGGTCCTACTGGGATCAATGGGTGCTCTTTCACTCATGACAATTCTATCTGTTGTAATTGGCCGAATCTTCCAATCAGTGCCTGCTCAGTTTCAGACAAGTAAGCATAAAAGTTTGGCCTTTCTCATCCTTGTGAAATTTGCTTTATTATAGAACTGTCTATACTCTCTAGAGTGAAAGAACTCATCACACAACCATGTAGGCCTTAGTGGTAAGTGGTAACCATAAAATTTTTATCTGATTAACCAACATAAAACAAAGCCTGATAATAAATTAATATATGTTGTATGACTTAGGATATTTCATGACATATATTTTAATTTTTTCTTTAAAAGTTTTCTTAACAAGGGGCTAAAGCTTTATGAGAAAAATTGGAAACTAGCTAAGGTACCCTGCTACAAAAAAAGAAAAACATTATATATATTATCGGCAATAACTACCTTTTAGTTATCGGGCCCCATTGCAGTCTCCATTGTTCACAACTCACTGTAAATTTTCCATCTTAGGCATAGATCTCCGAGCCCTGTATACTGTTTAAATTCTGAGTTATTTCATATTTAAGTTTCTTGTTTGTAATTGTATTTCCTGAGTATCTGATAAACTAGCATGGAAAGCTTTCTTGCTTTGGTATCAAAGCTCATCTTTATCTCAGAAAGTTTCCTCTGGACCATTTATTATGCCAAGTGCTGATGTTTCCACGTTGTGTTGTCTATTCACAGCCTTGCCAATTGGAGAATATGCTGCTGTAACTCTTCTTTTGTTTTTTGGTCTAAAGTCAATAAAAGATGCGTGGGACCTTCCTTCAGATGCAGTTAAGAGTGATGATAATAGTAACCCCGAACTTGATGAATTTGCTGAAGCAGAGGAGCTCGTGAAAGAAAAGGTTTAAACTTCATATGACATGAACCCATGCTGGATTATAATTTTTTGGTTTGAATTTTAGTATATGCTTCCAACTTAGTAACAAATTTCAGGCATTTAAAATTAATTTCTTTGAACCTTGATGTTGGCATATGGATTATTTGCAGTTTTTTGCTTGTATGAATGCCTTATCATACCATGTTTTTATTTTTAACACCTTTTTACTCTCCCAATCTATATTGTCTTTACAAAATGTCTTCAGGTGTCAAAGCGGCTTACCAATCCACTTGAGATTGTTTGGAAATCATTCAGCCTTGTATTTTTTGCTGTAAGCCTCCTTTCCTTTAATCTTTATTTAAAGCAATATTCAAGCTTTGTTTTCTGATTGTATAATCATCATGCAAAACAAGAAGAAAACTGATTGAATGAGATTAGCTACATTTTAAAATCTAGTTAGTAGTGATTAGTTAAAGCTCCCCATAAACAATCAAGTGTTGAGATCATTATATGTCCTCAGCCATGAAGTTTGATTTTAGTAACTGGAATTGCTTTAGGAATGGGGAGATCGTTCAATGCTTGCAACAATTGCACTTGGTGCTGCTCAGGTACAATTCAACTTCTGAGACAACTTACTGTCTTACTTCATCTATTGATCGTTCATTAAACTTGGTAGTATCTGATTTTTTTCAGTCTCCTTGGGGTGTGGCAAGTGGGGCCATCGGTGGTCACTTGCTTGCAACATTTATTGCGATTCTTGGAGGAGCTCTTCTTGCTAACTACATATCAGAAAAACTGGTACTAGTCTAAGCCGACTTGAGATTCAACTTTGGCTTTAAATTGGATTTCTAATGTCACTTTATTGTCAATCAGGTTGGCTACTTGGGTGGAGGGTTGTTTCTAATTTTTGCAGTAGCCACTTTTTTTGGGGTTTTTTGATATATTGTTGCAGAACCCCACTTTAATGTGCCTCTGCCTGAGACAAGAGGGCACATGCACAAACACAATGAAGGATAGTAGGGGAACAGAGGAAATTCATATTTCAGCTTAATTGGAGAATTTCGTTGAATCGTTAGTAGAGACATCAAGAGATATAGAATTAGGGTGGAGAATAGGCAGGAAATCTGCTCTTGGACGTTAGGGTGTGATATGAAACTCACTATTTCATCCCAATTTTTTTTGCTTGATAATCTATGGTTATTGTGAAGGATAGAACAAAAAGGCTTGGTTGTTGTTGTAATCTATGGTTATTGTAATAATAGGACTACCCTAGTGAAGAGGATCCGTTTAAAAATTTGGCTGTCCTAGTTGAGTTTATTTAATGTAACTTTATGAGATGGTTATGTATTGATTTTTCACCGATTACATCAAGATAATTTAAGGTGCGCTATTTGGAATGATGCCTTTATTTTAGATGTTAGTTCTATTATTCTTTAAAATCCAGTGGGAATTATTGAGGCAACTGAGAAACAAGTCATTAAACGAAGCAATAGTTTAGTTCCACATTGAAAAATAAAATAAAATAAATCCAAGGTTGAACTTGCTCATCATGATCAAAATATTAAATGATACAATTGCGGGCATCGGTTTCTTGATCCAGTAAACTTGTACCGTTTTCGTAGACTTCAATCCAAAGAATACAACATTTGCAACTTGCCACATAATCTGGTGATGAAAATGGATGTGAATCCCAACTAAGCTATATTTTCTCCAACTTTTCACACTGTAATAATCAATGGAGCGTTCCATCGACCAAGAGAAAGCAACCAACTCTGAACTTACATGCTTTGACATACGTCTTACATTTTCCCATCAGAATTAGCAAAAATTTAACTGCTATAAAAGAATTAGTAATCATAATCTAACTTTTACTCAGCACCTACCATAACTTGCTGCAAGATCTCCAAGCAGTTGATCCTTCCAAGCATTTTTTTTCCTTCTCTTCCAAGGCCGTTTTCTACTCTGCTACATTGTATGAATGAAAAATAGTCAGTTCATTCAACTTTACACTGACGAGAGCGGAAAGTACCATTTGACAGTAAGCTAACAATGGCTTTCTCAAGTCTTCGAGATCCTGGACCAGGTCTCAAGATATTAGCATCTCCCCAAGTTAAGCATGTCTCATTTCCGGGCTCACCTAGGCACCATCCACCAGGCACAACTGAATTAAGACTTCGACCTAAAACTTTATTATCAATTAAATCAAGCATTGAATCATCTGGATGGAATTTTCTAGCAAAGGCAGCTCCACTATTAATCATGTCATCAAAATCGCTGGAATTTAGTGCTCGAGGTTCATCTAATGGTTTGTCAAAAGTATCATATAGTAAGTTCTGATTTACAACCGTCCTGCTGAAGGGGCGAGAATTACAGAGAACCGTAGAGAAATAACTGGAAAGTGACTTGGGTGTGTTTGCAAAATACATCAGAAGAATCCTTGGAAGGTTGTCTTCTCCCAGGATGCAGAATTCCAGAAACCTCCGACTCAAGATAGAAAATGATGAACCTGCACAAGAGATGACTCAGATTAACTCAATTCTTTCATTTGTAAGCTTTTCTTAATGAATGAGACATTAAGGACCCAAATTTACTCTTTATAAATGTATAAACTGTTACTTGCTCACTTCACCTGAGTTAGAGAACCAAAGAAGAATACAAATGATTAACTGATACTATTATTTTATTAATAGAAAAACATGGATGCAGTTTTGTGTTTTTGTTATCAGGTTTTACATAATTATGATGTGGTAAGTAAAAGACCTCTTTTGAAAATGTCAGTAATGTTCTATTAAGTTGGAAAAAAAAGTTCATACAGTACATTTTTATAGGAAATTATAAGGTCAAACATGGAACACCAAATAAACTACATCCAAGTCTTGTCCCTTGTCCAATACTAACATTAGAGAGAGGATAGAGAAAGAAATTCATGGCAATATGCAGGTGGCTGTAAATGTTTTAAGTTTACCGTTGAACGAGAAAACAGAGAAAATTGAATCCACAATAGTAGAAATGATAGTCAACTTAAATTTGATAACTACAAAGATTAAATTAATAGGTTTTAAATTCATGAATATTGTATCTTTAATCCACACAAGACATCAAGTTCAGAAGTAAACAATTAAGCCTAAATTATTCTACTTCACTGTAAGCATGACAGCTATATGTTCTCAATATTTATTAAGAATGATAGAATTTCATTATTTTGTGAATGATAGTTGAGCTATTTATTATAGTTTTCTACTTCTGTTCCACTTCTAAAACCACGAATTGGTAGAAACTGGAAAGCTAAGCATTTAATAGTCATATAAAACAGCATATTCTAGTATCCTGCAAGAAATTTCAGTAAAATCATAACAAAACGTTAAAAGATATTCTTCATTGCTATTATATTTTATAAGTAGTTAAACTTAACATACTTACATTTGTCCAAAGCTTTGTTAAAATTGTGTTAAGACATGCAATTTATTTGATTTGAGCAATTCCTGTATAGAATTATGTAAAAAGCGTTGTTTGTGAAACTATATAGCATTATGCAGGACTTAACAAGTTTAAATTATCAGAAGGTAGGAAGTGCAACTGCCAAAAATATGGCTCTCCAAATGCCAACATTATCAATGTTAGATCCAAAATGCTTTCAAACAGAAATTTTAACAATTAGCACTGACAGATAAATAAAATTCCATAACCTCCCAGTTCGACAAGAAAAACTTACGAAACTGATTCATTCATACTTGATTTCAAATTTCAATTTCAGAAAAAGCCAGTAGTCATAGTCATCTAACTACTTTCCCCTCTCATTACTTTGTTCAGTTGTTGTAGCATGTAAGTTGATCTAAGCATATAACATGTAACAACTCTCCCTTCTCCATATTTTCAAAATGTAGGAAAGAGAATCCAGCTAAGAAAATATCACACTAAATCTAATACAAAGTATACATTCACCTTTTAATAAAAAAATAAACTGAAATAATTGTGAAGACTCGGAGACATTGCCAGAAAAACCTTACCTGTAAATAAGCGAAAAGCTTTAGGGTACTCTCTCTTTTGAGTAGCAAAAAACATTTCAGTACCCTCTGAAAGATAAAGACCTGGATCAACAATAATAGGTTTGAACTTCTTCGACCTATATAGCATCAAACAATGAGGGAAATAAGCATCTGTACAATCTACACAACAATAAACAAAACGGAAGTGACTATCAGAAAAGCATTAAATTAGCTTACTCTTTCCAGCCAATATAACTTGAGTGATTCACAAAATTCACATCCTTAGGCAGAAATGACAAAATGTGGAGGAGATCTGATATTCGCAAAAAAATTCAAGATCAGAAGAAGACTACTGGAGGAGTATCTATATTCTATACTACACATAGAAAGAAATTGAGAACTACGGAACCAAAAAAAAATTCGCCATACCATACCATCTTGGGTGACAAGTGGATACGCATCGGCAGTGAGACTGATAAACCAATTCCATTTCTGCGATAGTCGAAGAAGTATGGACGCACCATGAAGCGTGAAAGAAACCGGAGACGAACCTTTGAAGTAAGCAAAATCGGGTTTGCCGATGACGTCGACATTTTGAGCAGCTCTAAAAATAGGGTTAGATTGAACAGCGAGGGCGAGACGCACACGATCGGAGTGAGGAGCAGAAGGGTCAAGGTGAAGGAGGTAGTGGTTGCGAGGATGGTAGGTAGCGAAGAGCAATCGGAGGATCCGACCCGAATCGCCGCGGGATCCGGAAATGAGGTAAGCAATGGAAGGCGGTGCCGGCGAGGGATCGGACTGGTCGAAGACCATACGGTGGGTTTGGTGGGAGGGAAAGAGAAACGGGTCGGGTCCGGAATGGCTTGAAGGGGAGGAAGAAGACGAGAGGAGAGAGAGAATGAGGAGAAGAGAGATGAGAGAGAAAGCGAGTATGATGAAGAGGATGGATTTTGGGTCTCTGAAATTGAAGGATGAAGAAGAAGGAGGAAATGGAGATGAAGGTGGTGGGGGTGGTTGTGCTGATGATGGAGAAGATGGATTTTGCATTTTCTTGAATTGCACAAGAGAACGATGATGATGATGATGATGATTCGTTCGGTTCAGCTTTGGCTTTGGCTTTGGTTTCAACTTTCAACTCTAAGCTTTTGGTTTTCTTCTCGTCTCTTCTTGCTTTCTGATGACTACTTGTACTTATTATTTATTTGGGACAATTGTGATGGAGCCAAATGTTTGGATTTCTTTGGTAGGTAAAAGTAGTAATTTAGTACCCAAATTTTATATTAATTATTAATTTTGTTTTTTTTCGTCAATCTCGTTTTCAATGTTTTATATTTTTTTTTTCAATTTTATCCCTTAATCTTATTTTATCTAAATATTTACGACAGAATCTATGTAATTAATGATATGTATGTAAACTTGATGGAAAAAGAAACCCAATACCTAACTCACATTGAAAAATAAGATGCAGCTTGTGTTAATTTATTGAAATAAGGCTAAAGTGCACTTTTGGACCTATAACTTTGGCAAAGGCCTCAATTCAGTCCCATAACTTTTTTGTTACAATTTTGGTCCCATAACTTTGGCAAAGGTCTCAATTTGGTCCCATAACTTTTTTTATTGCAAGTTTGGTCCTATAACTTTTGAAAACGTCTCATCGTTGGTCTCAAGCTAATTTTCATCCATTATCTACCGTTAAAGATGATCTGACATACTGAGCTGAATGATGACGTGACAAATATGGGTAAAGTTATGGGATGAATAAAAATCAGCTTATGACCAACGATGAGACGTTTTTAGAAGTTATGAGACCAAAATTATAAGAAAAAAAGTTATGAGACCAAATTGAGACCTTTTCCAAAGTTGTGGGACCAAAAGTACACTTTAGCCTTGAAAGAAATTAGTAAAATGATAAAATTGACCAAAATGTAAACTATTGAGGACAAAATTGACAGCGAAAAAAGATTAAGGACGAAATTGACAATTGCTGTAAAGTTTGGGGACAAAATTAATGTTTTTGCCTCTTTTGTATTATTATATTATTATTATGCCCCTTAATATGCAATGTAATCAGCAAATTATTATACCCTCTTTTTTGTTTTACTGTCTAAAAGTCCCTCGTTAAAAGTCATGGCTTTCGATAGTTATTTTCAGGCTATATTAATAATTAGACAAAACACTCTTTAGTGCCCTTAACGTTTGCGGTGATTTTCAGTTATGCCCCTAACGTTTCATTTGTGTCAGTTGTGCCCCCAATGTGAAACGTTAGTTTCAATTATGCCCCCAATTTCAATCATCCACAAAAAAAAAACACCATTTTCGCACGATTTGAGCTCGGTTTTGATCATATTTCATATGCGTACTCATTTTCGACTCCTAAGGATCATTTTGCACATGGAAATTTTGAGAAAAATGCTTCATTTTGCTGCATTTCGTTTTGGTCCTTTTTGGGGTTCATCGAGTTCGATTTTCTTCGGATTTGGGGCTATTTTAAACTTAATCTTTGAAATTGATCCAAGGAATCAAGTTTTTGATGTCCGAAAATTAAAACCCATATGAAATCTGATCAAAATCGAGCTCAAATCGTGCAAAAATGGTGTTTGTTTTTGTGGATGATTGAAATTGGGGGCATAATTGAAACTAACGTTTCACATTGGGGGCACAACTGACACAAATGAAACGTTAG
>QANZ01055141.1:0-78138 GCA_003254925.1 Chamaecrista fasciculata | reverse complement strand
TATATAAATTTTGTATGTTTTCTTATGTATTTATACTATTAGTTCTTTATAAATAAGATATTTTGATTTTAAAATTTACATAATTACATATATGTATTACATTTACATATTTTATAGAATATATTTTAATTGATTTATATTTATATATATAAAATCTATGGTTTTTTAACATTTTTTATGTGTAAGTTTTTTTATTCACTACCCACAAATTTATAATAATATTTTTTTTAATGAAAATTATAAAAAAAATTACAAACTCAACCCGCGGGTTCAACCCAACCCAACCCGCAGCTGCGGGTTGGGTTGGTTCGGGTTGAGTTTTAAAAATCATAAAACCCAACCCGCAAATTGATGTGCGGGTTGGGCTGGGATTTCCCTCAACCCGCCCCAACCCAACCCGTGCTCACCCCTAGTTAAAACTTAAAAATCAATTAAAAGATGGTATTCCCCTCCTCTCTCCAAAAAAGACATAAAATTCAATTATCCTAAATATTTGGAATTCTGTAATACTATCTAATAATTTTACTAAATACTGACTATTGAGAGCACTATAAAGTAAAAACTTTCTTTTCTCATGCTCAATTGAATTTATATCATAACAAAGGGGGGAACACCCGAATTTATACTTGAAAAATATTTAGTTATTAATTAATTACTGTAATATAAATCTTTTTATGATCGAAATTTTAATATCTAATGTTCCGATTAATAGAGCAGAATAATATACAATAATATTAAATACTCTTGAATTCTGCCCAGAGAGAGGAACACTACCTGAGCATATTAAATTTGACTCCAAATACCATGCATATCAAACCCTAAGATATAAAAAACCATATTACCAGTGATTCAAAATATGCATTCCATTGTAACCAGTCTTTACAAAATAAGTATTATTTGTAAATAAAAGATTTAATCAGTACGTACAAATCAAATTGAATAAAAAAAAATTAAAGAATCTAATCCAACATGTTCTTGTTTTTAGCCGTTGGTCTTCAATCTTGATGATCATCAATAAGAATTTGAACTTGCGCCAGTGGTGTGTTATACATAGGAATTGGAAAATGCGTTAACGCTGGGTTTATTTGATTTCAAATATTACGTTATTAGCTTGCGCACAAAGTAATAAATTTATTATTCAATAATCTGATTATATGATTATCAATCACCGGTTATATTTTCAATCACTTATTATATGATTATAAGATTCAAATAAACACAAAAGGACATAATTATCATTTTATATCACCACTTATTTATTACACCTACAACAATTTTTCTTCATCACATCATTTTCATCAATTATTTTTAATTTTTTTTGTCTAAATTATTATAATTAACTTTTTATTTTTAATTATCTTTAATATATAATCAAATAACAATAATAATTTTTTTATTTAAATATAATTAATATTATAATTTTATTACTAAAAATAATTTCTGTCCCTCTTATTCAAAAAATTAACTATATAAATTCAAAAAGTAAATTCAACCAACATATTTAAAAATTTGATTTTAAATAACGATTCAACACTATTTTGGAACAACTCGGTATGTTTTCAACTTTTATTTTCTCTAATAGAGAGTGATGTGTTAACTCAGTAAAAATTTAATGACCTGAAAGTCAAATTTGTTTGTTTAAAATTATCAAATAATTATAATCATAATATAGAAAGAAAAACAGATGGTCAATGACTGTTATTTAAATCTAAGGATTAAATCGTTCACGATTTTAATATCGTATGAACCAACCAACTCGTATTTTTTTAGCAGCTGATTCGTTCAGTCAATACAAAATGAGGGACCAAAAAATAAGTGTCGTCATAAAAAATTATTTGAACAATATTCGATAATTGTAATTATAGTATATATATTTATCAAGTGAAACAAGCTATCAAGATAATCTAGAGAAAGCTCCAAATTGGAGCTTCTAAAAAATCCAGATTATTACAATTCTCATGCAAAAATTCTCATTATTAATAATCTACTTTTTAATAATTTAATCCAAACAATTTAAATTATTCCACAAATTCAAAAAGTCAAAAAAATAAATTTCTCTTCCATTACTATCCCAATACATATCAATTCACATACCCTTCTATCAGTATATTCAGACCCTTTAATTTATAGTTTTGGACAATCCAAACACGACCATCAATCCAAATAAATATTGGAGTTCTCACTTCTCATGTAGCATGTAAAAGTTGATCACATAATTAACCGACTTCAATTATATAATATATTAGAAATACATTATTCTGGAGCAAACAGAAAAATATTAAGTACCCCATCAAATTAATGAACGAGAGTTGAACTTAGGTGTTCAGTAATTTTCTAGTAGAACTATCAACGTAATAGCATTTGTTACTACTTCTTATCAAATATATATGTGCGTAAATGAATGAGGGAGGAGCTCAGTACAAGCAAGAGGCATTACTTCAATCTGAAGCCATCAAATTACCCTACTTATAGTTCTGTAAACAAAATTGACTAAGTTATTCAAAGTTGAATGCTCTGCATAGACTAGGGACCAAAAGAGAAACATCAACAATTCAAGAATAGCTAGAATTTTTTTTTTCTTTTACCTATTCTTCAGATTCTGAAACCCTTGATCTTCAGTTGAAAGGCCTGGAGACTTCTTTAACAGAATTTCTGTAATGTACGTTAGCTATATCTATACTATTATTAACCTTGCTTACTAATTCTTATATTCATTCATCACGACAAAATAGCAAATATGGCATAAGTCACAGCAAAATTGATGCAATCTGCATTTCCATTAATTTTACAGCAAGTAGCTAGAGAGGTAAAAAGGGGTGAAACATTATGGTGGTCCTAGACATATCCATTAGGCTTCTGTCCTTTTGCATTTCTTTTCCGCTTGTCAGCATCATAATGTAATAAAGCAGCATCCAGCACCTGCATCAACATATTTATTTGTCCATAGGTTTTGATCCACCATAAGATGCAAAACTAAGAGTATCACATCAATTCAATAAGCAACAAAGGCTTAAATTGTCTACATTGCACAAGTATATAGATGAACACCAACTACGGGCAATGTCAGATAAATGAAAGTTGGGACTTGAGACCAAAGCAGATCAACTCAACTCAAGGAATTCAAATAGAATGTTCAGTGCTATGTCAGTCAAGCCACAAAGATCCAAGGAATAGGTGGTGGAACAATATCATTCTATTTAAAGTCACAATAGTTTCCTATGACAGTATCATTTATTTCACTAATTAATAATAGTTTGCTTAAATACTTTTTCCTTGTCTCCTTTTCACACTTTCATTTTAAGAGGTAGAGTAAACAGAGTGGGAGGAAAATCATGTATACAGAAATGAAAAACGGTGAAATGAGCATTAAGTCAAAGTGCCTACCTGCAGCATAGGATGAACAATAAGGGAAACCTGGTGCCGCAGGTCTGATCGTGCAGATACCTTTATTTCCTGAGAATTGAATGAAAAAAAAAAATATGTCAAAGCTTCAGATAGTTTCCACAAACAAAACTAATGAGAATTTCAATTTAACGTGGCTAGATAATTACCTCAAGCTTAGAATACATTTGCGATATGGAATCCTTTAGTCTGCTCACCTGCATCCCAAGCATCAAATGAAAGAAAATAAGAATATTAAAAGACATACTTAGAGCATCCCCAAGACACATTTCCACCAATGGCATATTTCAAGAGAAACCTTTTCAACACAAATGCCCGACTGATAAATCACTTCAGTGCAATTACTGCACTATAGAAGGGAAGAAAAAGGAAGATTCAGGGAAACATTTGATGCATTAGATAATTCATTGTCCTTCAAGCCCACCTGCCTTAGTAACTTCATGAACTCATCTGATGTATACTGGTTTCTCATTTATCTTAAGCTTATGCAACATTGATCTTCGGCCCTTGCTTAACAGCGTAGGTTATAAGCTTAACTGGTTCTTCAAAATAAATCAGACCTATTTAACCAAAGTGCTTAAACCTTCCATAGTTACTTAGAACGAGGGGCTTCATATGTGGGGACATCAAACTTTCTGTCATTACCTCGCCTTACAATATTAGGTTGATTAACCGAATTTAAGTCAGTGCAAGAGTTAGTAAATCAAGCAAACGTATTGACAACAAATTGTACTGATTTACTTTTCTGATCACATAAGCAGTAAGTTAGATGCTGGATTTAGGATTAGACAAACTCATATACCTCTAATCAAGACAAACATCAACAACAATAATCAAATCCTTTTTCCCACTACCTCTAACCAAGACAAGAGTCAGTTAATTTTCACACTGTAGCTATTAAGAAGCAGAAGACTTCACCAACAACGCTAGGCAGTGTTTCCAAGAAAACATTTAACAATCATGACATTATGCTTCAAAAGCAGCACTCCAACTAAAAACAAAATGGGGGGAGAGAGAAAAAAAAATAGGACAGGTCAGTGGAGAAAGAATGGAAAAGGTCACAGATTAAGATTGAAAGACGGAAATCAGAATGAGCTAAATTCTTGACTTTGAAAACTTCCGAGTCACAAGATTAGATTTTATGTCAATATTCTAGCTAATGGCCATGAAAGATCTTATTGAAATGATAAGAGCTAAACATTTACCTTGGTATTAAGATTTGGTGTTGTAATTGGATATGAAGACCAGAAATGCCTCAGCAGTTCCTGACTGCACACCCAATGCTGAAAAGAAGGGAGCATGTATTAAATATATATCTACAAATTTAGAACTACCAAAAACAAAATACTAAGATTACTAGAGAATTTCAAGCTACTGCTAGAAGATATAGGATGAAATATGCCACAATTATCAACAATCAGATTTCTATAAAGCTCACAATATTTTAGCCTCTTTTGCTTTTCTCTCTGTCTTTTCTTCTTATGTTCATTTTTCAAAGAAGTGAAGAACTCATAAACAATGGGTGTAAACTTACATCTAGCAGTTGCTCCTTAGTTGTGTTAGGCAATATATCTAAGACACTCTCCTTGGAATTTTTGCCAAGATGGTATTTGGTGCTTGAGATATTCTTCGTTAGTCCAGTATGAACCTGTACAAAACAACATTCAAATTTCAACAGGAAAAAGATAGATTGATAGGAAAGACAGAAGGTAGAACAAAGAAAAATAAATGTTCTCCAAGTATAATATTGAGCATTTCACTATACAAACATAAACATTTGTCAATTATATAAAGTTTATTCTTCAAAATTAATAAACACAAAGATGTCATTACCTGGAGAGCAATCTCAGGAGTAATCAGGGGATCATTTAACCCCATGGTTTTGATCTTGGATATGGACGCCCTCAAAGAGCCAAAAGCTTCCTCAGAACTCAAATTGCATCTCATTTGATCCATTCCAGCTTGTGAATCATCCAAAGTTTTAACAGCATTAACTTGTTGAGAGTCAAAGTATTCACGAGGATCCTGGTTTAAAGAAAGAAATCCACATAAAAGTAATACAAATAGTCAAATACCAAAAACATCTAAATTTTCATAATACAAAACTATTGACTAGAAATGTAAAATTGAAAATGATTATTAGGCATTTGATGGTGGAGATAAAGCAGAACCTTGATACAGAGTGGAGCATAGAGATTGTCACCCTGTTCCTGGAGATCCTCAATCTGAGTCATCCGAGAAATTCTATTACGTCTCTCCTCCTCTATATTCACATCAAATTCTGCATAGGAGTTAGAAATAAGAGCGTGCTCCACGCTGAAGAAGAGAAAAGTACAAGAAAAAAAAAGTTAGGCCAGTAACCCAGTCTTGTCCGCGCAAGAACTTCAGCTACTGTTCTTGGTTGTTCCATCTCTGTATCTACAATTAGATTTGAAAAGGCAAACTCATCAACATATCAAACAGTAAGAAATCACACATGCTAACTAAACTGAAAACCCTTCATTTGTTTTCATGCACAAAAATAAAAATTAAAAGAAAAAGACAGAGAATGAAATCTGTATAGCTTCTTTGACTTGCCATATACATAGGCTGCATATCATGCGGACAGCCCCTCCATTAAACTACTGAAAGAAATACACCACTCCCAAATCTTGCTCTAATATGGAACTATATAACAGAACACCTTTGCAGTTGAATACCACAGTCCCAACTTCGATAAGAATATGTTAGCTCTTCACTTGTTGGAGAATTTTCCAAGTGTTACCTTTACTTTAAGCATTTGTCCATGCATGCATAATTCAGCTAAACATTTATGTTTGAAACAGATAACTTTTGATGAACCCATTTGGAAATTCATATATAGCTCCCTCTAAGGATAATTATTTCTTCTGGTCAAGGAACTTAATAAGATTGAAACCCCAAAGCTTTTTTCTCGTCATCTACATAATGTGTTACCGTTTCTTCTCCGAGTCTACTTAAAGCTGAGATAGTCACAACATGGCCCCTTTTGCAACCCTAATTGTTCTTTCTTGAATCATATAACATTTATGAAAGAAGCATAGCAAACTTGGAGAGCTGGAATTACTATCTAAATACTGAAGAACAATATACTAGTTATCTTATACAAAGCAACAATAGAAGCAGAGAAGGCATAATTGAAATCACCAAGTCTTCAACAACAGCATGAGCATGTGACAAGTTTCTCTCTCCTTACCTCCTCAGAAAATATAAAAGGTAACAAATCTAATATTAGAGTGATTTTATTGCTGAACGAAGGAAGTGTAATAAATATAAGGTAACAAATCTAATTAGGACATGCATACTTATCAATCTTCACAGACTTTACAACGAAAAATCTATTTTGTCTGCCTTCAGAGATCATATCTTATGTTTCAAGAATACACTAAGTATACTCACTTACCAGATATGGTGAAGCGATGGAAAAAGCAGTATGAGAATGATATATCTATAATATAGATCAATACATTTATCTGTAGCAAATGTGCGGAAGATATTACCTAAAGCTCTTCCTTCAAGCACAACAGCACCTTGTCGATTGAGATCTTGCAACAAAGTTCTCCGATACAGTTGATTTGGAGCTTCAGATACCTCCTTGCTACCATCGCGGAAGATCCCATGATCCTTCTCACCCGAAAGAGCATAAAAGTTAAGAACCAGAAATTCAATGCAGACCTAGGACTTCTCAACTAATACTGCAGATAAAAACATATAAAGCATCTGAAATTATGTTAGCAACTAACAGCAGGCACAAAGCAAATGGTTGTATAGAAAATAAGATCTGCATGACCTGAGGTCAAGAAATACTTTTTGTCCTTTTGATAGAAGAGTTAAAGTAGTCTTGTATCTTCTAATATTTGGTTTATTTTTGGATAAGAAAAGCACAAAAACAGAGGATGGGACATTCTCCTAAGTCAAAGACGACGAACAAATTCGAAAGGAAAAGGGAACACGTGCTCTTAAACATACAATGAAACTGCCCAACCCTATTCACATCTGAGAGACACCTCACTCCTCACCCCCCCCCCCCAAAGGGCTAGCAGAGCACCAAAAGGGAGGTAAGAGAATGAACTCAGTACCATATAAAATCTAATGACACCAAATTAAATCTTTATATCATATCTTAGAATACAAATCGCATTCCTAAAACGTACCAAGATTTGACAGCTTATACCAATTGTTGGCACCCATGATCACTCAATGAGTACATGCAATGAATTGGGTTCTCACAACTTTCTTAGTCTTCAGAATTTATGTAATGATTAAAATGTTTCTGAAAAATCAGGTTTCTTAACGACACATAAGAATCCTGCGTTCAGATAACAAATGACACTTCAGGTTTTTACATCTATATAACCAAGCTTTTCTACATAAATTATTCTTGCTCAGAATTTTTCAGCTGAATTGTTTCCCTTATTGCACAAACTATATTAAATTCTATGAGACTCTAATATGAACCTGGTAATTAGTGAAATATCAGATTTTGCTATAATCCTATCAATTTTCTTCTCATTTTGTTTTTCTTCTTCTTCTTCTTCTAGTCTCAAAAACTTCCAGAGAAAACCACATCAATGATGGCTCAAATTCTTTTAGAAATAAAAACTACCAAGTACCAATATACTTAACCCTAATAATCCAAAAGAATTGTCAATATTTAAGTAAAGGATTAGTCTTTGGTAAAGTTCCATACATGTCTGTCAAGTTTTCCAATAAAGACATTAGGTGGACGGAAATTTTTAAAAGGCTCAATCAGGATGTCGAGTAGCAAAAGATAAAGAAAATCCAATAGTCATGTTTTCATAAAAGAACAGGAAACAAACACTTAAATTCCGCACCTAAGGTTTGTCTAATAACCTATTACATTTATCGAAAACTGAGGATAAATAGATAGAAAAAGAATAGCCACGTTAGCAATAAGAGAACCTCCCAAATGAGATAGAGGAATGGTTTCATTCACCATACAGGAAGATGAGTGTAATCATCGCCTAGGTCTGCTTCCATGTCCAAAGTTGGATCAACCCGTTGAACCTGCAAACATACATACAAGCACATCAAAGGTATTCTCAGATGATTTGGAGGGAAGGGATAATGAAGCCTGTGAATTTTTAGAATACTCAGATATATTCTCATTAGGCAAATTAGACTAATATATACAAGGCTCCTATTCTAATTTAGGGAATAAAATAAAATACATAATAAATATGATAAAGCCTATTTACAATTACTAAAAATAAATAATAAAAGGTAGAACACACAATAGGGTCACCAACACTCCCCCTCAAGTTGGTGCAAAGATGTCACACATGCCCAACTTGAAAACTAGTGTGTGAAACATTTGTTTACTAAGGCCTTTAGTAAACACATCGGCAAGTTGCTTCTCTGACGCCACATAGCACAAATTGAGGATGCCACTAGTAACCTTCTCTTTGATAAAGTGTCTGTCAATCTCAATGTGCTTCGTTCGGTCATGCTGAACAGGATTTTGAGCTATACTAATAGCAGCCTTGTTGTCACAAAACAAGGACAATTTTTCTCTTTCTAGTAAGCCCAGCTCTGCTAACAGTTTCTGGACCCACAAAATTTCACAAACTCCCTGTGCCATAGCCCTATATTCTGCTTCTGCACTGGATCTAGCAACCACATTTTGCTTCTTACTCCGCCAAGTTACCAAGTTTCCTCCCACAAGAGTACAATATCCGGACGTGGATCTTCTGTCATCTAGTGATCCAGCCCAATCAGCATCTGTAAAGGCTTCTATCCGGAAGTGACCGTGCTTGGAGAAAAGTAGTCCCTTCCCTGGGCTGGATTTTAAATATCGCAAGATGCGAAAAACAGCCTGGCTATGGGATTCTCGCGGGTCATGCATAAATTGGCTGACCAAACTGACAGCATAAGCAATATCTGGTCTGGTGAGAGAAAGATAAATAAGCTTCCCAACAAGCCTCTGATATCTCTCCTTATCAACAGATTCTCCAACCCCCAATTGTAGTTTGTGATTACTTTCAATGGGAGATTCAGCTGGTTTACACCCAGTCATACCAGTCTCCTTCAAGAGATCTAAAATATACTTCCTCTGAGAAATAAAGATTCCTCTTTTTGATTGAGCAACCTCAATTCCCAAGAAATATTGCAACTTTCCAAGATCTTTGATTTCAAACTCCTGAGCTAATAACTTCTTCAACCGAGTCATCTCCTCTCTATCATCTCCAGTCATAACTATATCATCCACATAGACTATAAGAAGAGTGAGTTTCCCCTCTTTACGCTTTATAAAAAGGGTATGGTCAGAATTACTTTGTTGATAACCAAAAGAAATCATGGCATTGCTGAATTTGTCAAACCATGCTCTCGGAGATTGTTTCAATCCATATAGAGCCTTCTTCAGCCTACACACTTTCCCTTGACTCTGTTCATTATTAAACCCAGGCGGAATTTCCATGTACACTTCCTCTTCCAAGTCTCCATGGAGAAAAGCATTCTTCACATCAAATTGGTGTAAATCCCAATCTAAATTGGCTGCACAAGATAACAAAACTCTAATGGAGTTCATCTTTGCAACTGGAGCAAACGTCTCATGATAATCCACCCCATGAGTTTGTGTGAATCCTTTGGCCACCAATCTGGCTTTGAAGCGTTCTATTGAACCATCAGCCCTATGTTTCACAGTGAACACCCATTTACAACCCACCAATTTTTTGTCAAGTGGAGGAGAGACCAACTCCCAAGTTTCATTCTTGGACAAGGCTTTCATTTCTTCAACCATCGCTTCCTTCCACTTGGGATCTGTGACAGCTTCCTGCCAATTCTGTGGAATAGACACAGAGGAAATAGACAAGGCAAAAGCTCTATATGATGGGGAAAGGGAATCATAAGAAACAAAGTTAGACATTGGATACAAAGGACGTTTGGTACAAGACCTAACTTCTTTCCTGTGAGCAATAGGCAAATGAGAATTATCAAGGGAAGAGGAGGATACCTCACCAGTGGAAGAAGATTCAGCAGGTTCAATAGATTGCATGATGGCTTCTTCAGGTTTGTCATCACTCTTTCTCCTAGAGTAAGTCTTCAGATCTGGTCTGTTCAACCTTTCCAGCCCCTGAACATCAATCTCCCCCTGGACAATAGGCCCATCAATCTCCCCCTGGACAATAGGCTCATCAATCTCCCCCTGGACAATAGGCTCATCAATTTCCCCCTGAACAACAGTCTGCCTTATGTCACCCAAGTCAAGGACCACCTCTTCTACATTACTCTCCCCCTGAAGAGGTGATGAGGCTGAGTCAAAGTAGGGTTCAGTTTCACGAAAAGTGACATCCATACTGACAAAGGTCTTTCTAGAGGGAGGATGATAACATTTGTACCCTTTCTGAGTAGGAGAATACCCTATAAAGACACATTTAAGGGCTCTAGGGTCGAGTTTACCAACATTCCTAGTGGGGACAAAACAAACACAACCAAACACCTTAGGAGGAACAATAAAGTTACGATTACCAATTAAAACTTCAAGAGGACATTTAAAGTCGAGTGGTTTTAAAGGCATCCGGTTAATAAGATAAGCTGCAGCTAACACGGCATCCCCCCAATAATGTTTAGGTAAGTTCATGGAAAACATAAGAGACCTGGCTACCTCAAGAAGGTGTCGGTTTTTTCTTTCAGCCACTCCATTTTGAGCACTAGTGTATGGACAACTAGTTTGATGAATAACCCCATGACTTTCCAAATAAGAATCTAGGTCAGAATTCACGTACTCAGTCCCATTATCGGTTCGCAGAATTTTTATCTGGGTATTAAATTGAGTGCAAACCATTTTATGAAAAGATTTAAAGGAAGAAGCAACCTCAGATTTACTTTTTAACAAATAAACCCAAGTAGTGCGAGTACAACAATCAATGAATGTGACAAACCACCGACAACCAGACAAGGAAACTGTTTTTGTAGGACCCCACACATCAGAATGAATAGTCATAAAAGGAATTGAACTCTTACGGTTACTCAAAGGATAAGAAACTCTGGTATGCTTGGCAAACTCACAGGCATCACAAAATAGGGTTTCAACAGAGAGATTTGTGAACAGTTTAGGAAAGAGTTTCTTTAACACAAAAAATGAGGGATGCCCTAACCGTCTATGCCACTGGATAATCTCCTGACGAACATCCTTATTAACTCCAAGAAGGGCTTGACCTGAGTTACAAACCGTGTCAATCACGTACAAGCCATTATGCAATCTACCACTGCCAATCTTCCTCCCTGTATGAAGATCCTGGAAGACACAATGATTAGGATAAAAAACAACTTTACAATTTAGGTCTTTTGTAATGGAACTAACAGACAAAAGACTAACAGGAAATTCAGGTGCATGAAGGACAGAAGAAAGATTAATGTCAGGAGTACAATGAACTGAACCAGTCCCGCAAACAGGAGATTGAGACCCATTGGCAATTCGAACAAACTCCCCTTTGGGGCATGGAGAATAATTAGATAGATCTTTAGAGGACCCAGTCATGTGTCTATTCGCACCAGAATCAACAATCCAAGTGGGGACATGGGCATTAAAAGCCATACCTGAGTGCATATAGTTAGAAGAGCTAACCATAGGAGATTCAAGTTTGGTTAATAGCCGCCGAAAAAGTCGAATTTCATCCGAAGAGAGAGGGGCTCCAGGTGTAACATCCCGAGAAGTATTTCTCAACACTTTAGAGTCACTCATAGTGAAAAAGTGAGGAAAACAAGGGAATTCAGCCCAAAAACTCCAGGAAAAAGGCCAAAAAACCGCTGAAAACGAACTCCCAAAAAATGGTGACCGGCGCGTGGGCGCGTGGCGGCGCGTGCGGCGTCAGACGGCGGCCGGATTTTGGGTTATGGCCGGCGATATGGTCAGGAGTCGGAATCCGGTGGCGGTGATGCAAGACGATGATCAGAAACCCGCGCACTAGCAGATCGGCGTTGACAGTGAAAGATGCTTCAGGCGGCGCGTGGCGGCGCGTGTGGAGGTTTCCGGCGACCGGAAAACAGGCAGACGCCGGTCGGTCAGTTCTCTGTCGATCTAGGGTGGTGGTGGCGGCAAAGGAGGGAGAATACTCTACCTCAAGGTAACTTAGGGTTTCTAAATCTAGGGTTTTTGACAGCAAGTTATGAGGGAGAAAACTCAACCTCAAGGTCAAGAACTCTAGGGTTGCAGAAGGAGAAAAAAACTCACTTCAAGGCAACCTGGCTCTGATACCATGTGAATTTTTAGAATACTCAGATATATTCTCATTAGGCAAATTAGACTAATATATACAAGGCTCCTATTCTAATTTAGGGAATAAAATAAAATACATAATAAATATGATAAAGCCTATTTACAATTACTAAAAATAAATAATAAAAGGTAGAACACACAATAGGGTCACCAACAAAGCCCAAGATCACTCTCAAGAAAAAGGAGAATAAAAGAAACACCTTCTTTCGAGCTTCAGTTTCCAATATCTCATCATCCTTCAGAAAAACAGCAAGGTCCTCATCTTCAGCAGCTTCAGCTGCTGCCGCAACAAAATTTTTGGTACTGTGGAGGTATTCAGCTCTAAAATACTTGGTCCAAAAGTCTTTCTCTGTCATCTAGAGTTAGAAGATGTTGTAAGAAATGAGAAAAACCCTATGAATAAAACATGAGGTAAATGGTTTTATACAAATGGTCATGAGAGACATAATAAAACCCATTTATAAAGGAAGGTTTCTCAGTATTATACCTTACTGGGTACAAATTTGAGGAATGCCTGGTGAACAGCTGGTTTCAGGGCAAAAATCTGGACAGACAAGTATACAAAGGAAATAAGGGAAAAGACAAGTTAATCTCTCAAATAAACGCTCAATAATTCTTAAATATACTGCATCCAAGTGCTATAAACTGTAGCTTAGAATAATAATCATCAAGAAGAACTAAAAAAACCAGGCAATCAAGGAGTAAAATGTTATTTCTGGCAATATTGGATAACTCTACCTTCCAACAAGCTACTTGCATGCTAATGCAACGAATAAAAAAGGCATGCCAGTTTATCAGGAGGATAGCTTATCCTATTCTATTTTTGTAACACTTTATCTATCCTGCCTTAGGCTATCCAACTTGCCAAGCAAACCATGTTAGGATGACTGGAAACCACTCTGATCTATTGATATTAAAGCCAATACTAGCATCATAAGCTAGTATTGCTCACTATCAATGGCATTAGAACATTAGATAAAATATTCCATAATTTAATTAGATATGTCATTGACTAATATAGGACAGAGTTGGATGATAAGACATGCCTGATGCTTTATCTCTGGTGTCAAACTGAATGTAACCTGATTAGTCTGAGAAACACCAAAAAAACAGGTTAATTAAAAATTAAAACAGATAAATTTACCTAAAGCAGAAGTTAATGCATAAAAGTTAAAAGAACCTCAAGATGACTTAGAAGTTAGAAATATAAGAAGCCTGGGTAACATTATCTAAAACAGAAAGAAATTATTAGAAAGCTTTCAATATGTAATTTCCACACTCCCAAGGGAGGAGAATTCAAAATTTTCTCTCTTAATCTTCAAATTGCCATCTGTCAAAATATTTCTTCAGCTGCGACAAACAGGCAATTAGATCTACAGGGTCCTCAAAGTGGGCATCCAACAACCCAAGTATGCAGCACCACATCTAAGGCTCATGCAGTAGAAGAGAGGCAGTATTATACCCGACCATCACTCATAGGCTTTGTGTCAAAGATCATTGAATTTTTAAAGCCAACCCGCTGTTTTGAATTTCTGCTTTCAACTCTATCCATCAATTTCTGAGACATTTTTTTTAAGAAAACATCATAAAGAACACATTAGTATAGCCATATGTAGCTTAAAAATCAAATTTCATTTGCAAACAAGGAATAAACTAAAAAGACATTATATTAAGAAAAGTCACGTTACCTTTCTTGTGGCCCAAAACTCTGATTCTGTCAGCTTACCACTAGCCACAAGCTCTCTATGAAGCTTCTGCAACTTGCTGCAAAAGTTAAACTACTGAAAATTGATAAATGTTTGAACCAATAAAAAAAATCTAAAACTAAGATAACCTTGAAGTAGACAAAACATATTTGAACCTAGTAAATAATATGAGATCCTAAATCATATTGCTGATCCGTGGAGTTCTGAGGCACCGCAGGTAAAATTTATAATGATAGTAAAAGCACCGGCAAAGATTTTTTTAAAACCAGACCTAGCTTCATAGAATTTTACAATATATTCCTCTATGTCAAAAGTGGCTATAGAATCATTTTGGAAGGCTGAAGTCATTTCCTGAAGTATAATGGAAGTATGCTTCACAAAGATAATTATTAGCCAAATACCTATCTTCTCGCAGTAGCTTAATCCTAAGCTCCATTTCAGCGGGACTCAGCTGTTCTTCAGAAATAGCAGGCGTAACTTCTCCAGGCTTGTTGAGGGCAAGCGCAATACCTGCTCAAAAGAGACCAAACAGCACATTTTGATTGGTACTTCCAATCAATGAATTAAGAAAGCATATATTGAAGCATAGACAAACACAGCTAAAAAATGTGAAAGGTATGCATTAGAAGATCAGGACAAAAATAAATGCTAACCCAAACTTTCTTCTAAAATACCTGATGTACGGTAAAAAAAATTTCAGTTCACAAGCATTTGTGCCTCATAAAAAAAGTACAATTCAAACTCTAAATACTTATTTTTCTGGTGATGTGTCACTTCTTTTCATTGTTGCCAAAGCAAGGAAAAAAACTGATCCTACAGCCATATTAAATCATTTTGCAAGTCAATTTTCTAATAAGAATAATTAATTAAACACCTATCTAAACTGTTTATGCCTTAAAGGCTTGAGTTAAGCCCTTTGGTAAAACGAAGTAGTGGTACCTCAAGCCAAGTGCCTCGGTGGTAAATTTGCTACATATCACTAATTGCATAGTCAAAGGAATTTTATAAATATTCTCAACTTTTAACACTGTTTATAAACATAACAAGGCTCATTTCAAAGAAGATGGCAAAAATTAGTTAAGAAATCCTTCAAAGAAAAATATGAAGAAAATAATTACACAAAGCTTATCTTTCAACAGTAGCTGAAGCAATCAATTGTGACAGTAAAAAGCCAAAACATCAATGAGAGTGTTGGAACAATAATCTAGTAAAGTTCTAAAACCACACTTCTTACTAAAAGCTTACCGACGAGTTCTCGGCATACATTTAGATCGGAAAAACTTTCTAATTCGAAGATATAACTTCCCTGAAATGACATAACATATAAACTCATTTATAAAGAGAAGAGAAAAGCAAACAAAAGTGAAGCACTACTAAGGCAGATCTCAGTAAATTCAACAATGAAATCAGTTATACAATTACCAGTAATCCAAAACATATATACTAATATGAAGCACAAAAAGTAGACTGGAGTGGCAAGAATGTTTTTCAAGGAAAAAAGAATCAAAACCTGAGAATGGACAAGGTTAAGCCAAGGTGGTTTGTTTGATCCCTCTTTGGTATGTTTGTGACCTGAGTTTTGCACATGATATAAAAGAAATCAAAACTTTGATCACAGAATATATATATATGGTGTAGAGAGAAGAGTCATATGTAAGTGATTGCGTAGCAACAGATCAGAAATAGCTGAACATTTTTCTAAAACAAAGGACCACTACATAGCAGAAACCCACAATAATTGGCTAATTGATTAAAGGGACCAACAGTATGAATAGGGCAAATTCAAACATGAAAATTAAAAACATATATATCATAATTACTCTGTATAAACTTGAAGTCCACTTCAAGCTTTTTGTTTGACGTCGGATCATTAGGCCTAAAAACAAACTTCTCCTCAGTCTGCACAAAGAAGAAAAGAATATTTCAACAACCAGCAAAAAAAAAGACGTTATACAATATATATGAATTCATGTCTTCGGAAGTTCAAGATAAAATTGGAAAAACCACTAATTAAGTCTTAATCATAGCAAAACTAAACTCCGCGGTGCTTTGATGGATAAATGAGAATGGCATTTTCCTCAACAGACTTCTTTATTATGGCATCCTGTAGTTCACAGTAAATATGGTTTAAATCAGAATGGTGGGTTGCCTACTTGGCACTCACAGCAGCTCATTGGAGCACCTGAAATTGTATTTCTCTGTTATTTCCATTAATCCTCTTGTTTCTTTTAAGTTTAGGTAATGTATTTCGCATCAGATGTTGGGAGGATATTTGGGTTGGAAGTATTTCTTTGAAGGAAGTGCTTTCACACCTTTATAATCTTTCTACTCTCCATGTGTATGCATCTATTCAACCCTTCTATATTCTACAGGGTTCTTCAACATCTTACAATTTTCTTTTTCCCAAAAATCTTAATAATAAGAATAATCAGTATTTGTATTTTCTCCTGTTTCTGCTAGATACCATAATTTTCTACCCAATAAAGAAAGGAGAATTAGGAGTTTTGATTCCTCTGGTGTTTATTTATGTAAATTGTCCTTTCAGCTTCTAGCCCATTATCCAAGCATATAAAAGTTCGATCTATTCAAAAACCATTTGGATATCTAATGCTCCCTCCAAAGTGAAGTTGTTCGTTTGGTCTGCAGTATTAAATGGATTAGCATCGATTAATGCTTGTTTCTAGCAAGAAAAATCCATTTCTCCTCATATTTTTGTCCATGTAAAGAACAAAGATGGTTTGAACTTTGAAATCAGTTTCACATCTTGTTATCAATTATAGAGTTGCTGGGATTTTTTCGTAAGTAAGATATTGGGAGTTTTTGGTTATCTTTGGGTGTGTACTTGATCACTTGAGGGTTTTCTAACAATAAGGTTTAAGGGGTTTACAAAAATAAAAAGAAGAGGCTAAAGCACTTAGGCAATGTTCTAAATTTGCAGTATTACAATGCACTTTGTTGGAGAGAAATGCTCAAGTTTCAAAAGGTTTTCTATGTCTTTGGAGATGTTGTGGGAAAGGATAATGTTCATGGAGTCACAATGGTGTTCTACTCATGGTTCTTTTCAGAGGGTTGCCATATCAGATTACAAAGAGACTAGGCTGCTCTGCTGCATATTTGACTTATAGACTTTGTTTCCCTTGTTTGTAGTACACCTCCGTTGTTCAGTTTCTGTTGGAGGATACCTTATTCTCCTATCTTGTAATTATTTTCTCTGCTAATATAACTTCTTTCGCATTTAAAAGAATAAATAAACAGAGTAAAGAGCCACTCATAAAAGGCATCATAAACTAACTAACAACACCAAAGGGCTTCAAAGGAATAAACAAGCATAGAATAGAATAAATAAGAAGTGAGAACGTTCAAAGGCATTGAAAGAACCGTACCAATTTCAGCACACCAGGAGTTCCGGGGTCTTTCACAGTAGCTTTGTATTTCGCACGCTTAATTACTTGTCCCGTTGACATCTTAAACCAAAACTACCGAAGTCCCAACAGAGTTCAAACCAATTGAACTGAAAACAATCCGATCTCAAATCAATCATAACTTCTACATTTGTCAAAAGTTTCATGAAACATAGAAACTACCGAACAAGCAAGAATCTGCATACAATTTACACTTAAAGCAAAATTATGCTGAGCAGAAAATAGAGAGACAAAAAAATGTCAGGAAAAGTGCCCAATAATCAGCTCCAAGCTAATACTATTGGTTAGCAATGATCTTCATTCCTGCTAGCTCAGGCATAAAAACAATAAACTCAAATAGAAAAGGTAAAGATGGAGAGAAGATTTGAGGATGCACCTGTATCAACAAAAACAGATACAACGACGCAAAAAAGGTGGCGCTGCCGTGCACGGTGTCCGCTTCAGTATCAAAATTGAGGGGATAAACAGGGAAGAAAGAAACCGATAATCGTGAATAGTAGAAAATTTAAAAAGAGGTGATGTGAGAAGAATTAGTATGTGGAGGATCAATCCCTTAAAGCAAGAAAATACAAGATTCCTGCGGTTTTAGGAGGAAGCGCTTAAACGTGGAATCGAGAAAGCGTTCGCGGGAATCGCTTCTGGCACGCCGGCGCCAGTGGGTGGCGCTTCCGTCTTTGTGCCAAAAACAGTGTCTGTGGAGAGTGGAGACACCAAACAGATGATCTGTGACGAGTTCAGAAAGAAACGTTGAATGAAAATGACCTGTGCCCTTAAAAAGTTAAAACGAATAGCATTACTTTTTGACTGGATGACTTGGTAAATAATTGAAAGAATGAATAGGCAATGCTAAAATGATAAAATTTCATTCATGGTCTTCTTTTCTGTTCTTTTCCTTTTTTGAACAACATTCATGGTCTTATATGTTTATACTTTATATAGGCCGAAGTCTCAGCTAGCCACTGACCTCGGCGGAATGATTTTGATGTATTTTCATATAGAGAGAGAAAAAAAATTAGAGAGAAAAAAAATCAGTGGGATCTATATTTCACTGCACTTTTCTTTCTAACTCTTTCATTCTCTCCCTACAATACACAAAATCGAGAGGTAGAGGATCCCCTCTCCACTGCGACGCGTCGACACAGTTCTCAGCATTTACTATGCCTCTTTAGTTCTCTACAATTGGCCCGTCTCACTAAACACACTGCTTCATTAAAGCTTTATAAAACGAGTTCGTCACGTGGCGTAATTTCAAGGCACCGTAAAATCTGACAATTTAAAATTGTTCAAATACAAAAACTCTAGAGAATCTAAATCTAGAGGATCTAATTCCCTCACATTGGTGTATGGTATTCATGTGTATTTTAAATTGGTCTCTTATTTTTTATTTATTTTATTTTATAGTAGTCTTATATATTTTTATAATTTTTTAAATTGATCATAAAAATATTAAACGCAGTCATATCTCTCTCATTTTAAACTCCAATACGACAAATTCAGAGTTACGAATTTTTTTGTACGAGTACTTTAAGACTATCAACAAATGAGGTTAAATCAAGTCCAAAAAGTAGATAACTCGTTTCATGGTTAAGCGAGTAAAGTTTGTCATATCTCTCTCGTTTCAAGTCAGAAGTCTACGAGTTCGAAATTATGTGTTACCTCTTAAAAGAGTTATTTCTTTTCTCAGTTAAGAGCGTTAGCAAATGAGGTCAACTCATGTCTCAAAAGTTTTGAGACTACTTTGAAACATTATGAAAATATGTAGGACCAATCTAAAACAAATGAAAGATAATGGATCAATTTGAAATCTACTCCATACATAAGGGACCAATTTGAAACTTTGGCCTTTATATGTTTAGATTGAATTAGGCTTTACTTTTTTTTAAATATATATAAAAGTGTAGTTTTAGTTCTTTTTTTAATATAATGTTGCAATTTGGCCATTTATCATTCTTCATTACAATTTTGATGATCCAAGTTTCTAAAAAATCTCACACGTTGATCTCAATGACTTTATGTAGCAATATCTCTATTATTTTCATGTTTGAATGTAACAAATCTCGAGTTACATGTTCCTTTTGATGAATTATTTATTTATTTAGGTGGGGTCGTAAACAAACAATATTAAATTGGGCTTTGACAATGAGTCACTCGTTTCACAGTCAAATGAGTGAAACATGACATATCTTTCTTGTTTTAAGTTCGATTGTGACGATTTGTTAGCTATGAATTACACAAATGAGATGAAAATGGGTCAGAAAGTGGTTTCCTATACTATTTCACTTTTTGGCACCATAGTTACTTTTGGGTTTAAATTAATTTAATTTGCTTACAATTTTAATTGAGTTGAAGAAAAACTCATTAAGAGTAATTTGTAGTGTCGATCTTGTTGTAATCAGACTCAAAATGAGAAATATATAATCAATTTTGTCTGTTTGACTGTGAGCGACCAACTTTCGAAATTCAATTTGGCCTTATTTATTTATTTATGGGTCACAACTAGATAAATAAATGACTCATAATTCAGAAAAAAAAATGACTTATAAAAAACAAGTAACTTACTATTATATATAATTAAATTCAATTTCTAGAACTTAAAAATAAAACTTTTGAGAGAACAAGTTATTAATAATAGAATGAATTAAATGAATTATTATTTTTTTTCTAATATTATCCTTATATAAATGAATCTATTTACATATTATAGAAATCTGATATATATAAAATCATAAGGATATAGTAATTTGTAAAACAAAAATTGGATTTTGGAAGTTTTGAAATCCCTCTTGTTTTGGATCAAAAAAAAAATCCCTCTTGTCCATTCCATTCCCCCTTACGACCCATCCAAACACAGTCTTAATTTCTCATGCCCAAACCCTATCCCCCGTCGACAGTAAGGAAGAGAGACCGCAAGTGAGAGGAGCAACCAGTGAAGCAGAAAACGCTGCCAGAGAAGTCGGAAAACTTCGCTTGTCGTCGTCGTTTGTGCTCGTCAACGGTGGGGTGGCTAGTCTCGTCGTCTCTGCTTCTTTCAGGTTTTGCTTCCTTCTCTTAAAATTTTCGTCTTCGTGTATTTGTGAATTCGCCTGCATTTTGCGGTGTTCCTTTTTCTTGTCGTCTCCTTTCTCTTCACACATCCTAACTGCACTCTCATCTATAATTATAAATAATTAACTTAATGGTTGTATCATCTTGTGATTGGAATGAAGACATTGACATCTTGCTGCCCGTTTCCACAAATCCGTTTGTCAGTCTCTTTTATGATGGAAATTTGCATCTAATTGAATTAGGTACTGTAATTTGTTCTCTTATGGATAAATTAGTGTACTTTTTAGTCGTTCTCTGGAGATATTCAAAATTAGAGGGGAATGGAATTGATGAGAAATTTTTGGTACACGTGTAATTTAAAATACTTTCACCATATACTCTTTCTTCCATTTCTGGAGAGAATGATTCGTATGAAATTTAGATGAAGTAATCACATACCCAGGCTGATGAATTTTGGATGAAGTGCTATTTCATGGGTGATGATTGTCAATATGGTCAGCCCTAGTTGGAGTCATATTTGGTTGGAACTTAAAGGTTACTAAAGATTGAAACGATGTAACTTTTCTTTATGGGTGCCAAATGTTATGACTTGAGTTTTAGAGCAATTAAAGAGAAAGATAAAATGATTTCCCTAGGAGTTTGTGTTGTCGAAGTGGCTATGTTATCATAACTAAATGGAGGCAAATATCAATTTTGTCCCCTTTGAGTCCTTCTTTTCAACTACTGATAGTTGTAGAAATAGAAAGATCACAAGGGCAATTTTAGAAAATAAATTTGTAAACAATTTGCTCTTTTAAAGTAGAAAAGATAATTAGTCTATTATTCTATTGCAAATTTGCAATAGCTTGTCTAATAAGCGAAGTTTATCTTCATTGTTTTCAGGAAAGATAATTTATCAAGTTTTTGGATAAGCTTTAATGTATAGGAGCAGCAATATTGCGGCAAGGATTTTTGAGCGTCAAATTTGCACTCCTGCTCCTGGCACTAGTGTAATTTCTTTAACTATCACTTGTTCTTTTAGACAATTTCTTCTGAGCTTTTATAAGTTTGGTCTTCATATATTTTTTACTTCACTCCTTTTTAGAGTGAAATTATATTTCTAAATGCTATCTTTATCTCATCATAATCCACAATAAGATTATGATAGGGTAAGGTTGATTTACCTTTATCAGATGGAGGGAACAGTTTTGTTGGAAAATTTTAGGAAAATTATCAAAAGTTGTGTTGTTCCTCTGTTAAGGGAACCTGAATTGAATTTAATTTTTGCAGGTGTATTTTAATTCTTGCAGGTTCATTATGCTCGGCGGTTCTATGAGAATTTGGTACCAAGTTACACAGTGTATGAGGTTGAATGCCCAGACTATTCATTCCGTAAATTCACCGATGACGGTCAATATCTTATAAGTTTCAGCAGAAACCATCAAGAGTTGATTGTTTATAGATCTAGATGGCTTTCTTTTTCATGCAAAGATGAAGATTGTGATAACCATGATTTGCCTTCAAATGCAAAGAGATTTGAGAGCTTTTTCACACAATTATATTGTAAACCCCTTGCTTCTTGCAATGAAGTTATATGTAAAGATTTCTTCCTTTACATGGAAAGTAATCAATTTGGACTGTTTGCTACTTCTACGGCAACAATTCATGATGCGCCCGCAGTTGGGGGAGCTGTCCAGGGTGTTCCATCGGTAGAAAAGATAACTTTTCACCTCTTGAGGTACTTGTTCGTGTCTCTTTATGTTTAATTATGTTTTATGCTTTTCTTTTTACCAACCTATAATTTGACTATTCTGTATTTCTATTATATTTAGATTGGAAGATGGGTTTATCCTGGATGAGAAGATCTTCTGTAATGATTTTGTAAATTTAACCCATAATATGGGTGTCTTCTTGTATGATGACCTATTGGCAATTGTATCACTTCGCTATCAAACAATACACATTCTCCAAATTAGGGACTCAGGGAACCTGGTTGATGTACGTGCTATTGGAGCATTCTGCCGTGAAGATGATGAACTTTTTCTCAATTCAAACTCTCAGGTTAGTGCTATATAAGTTAAGATTTTGGCATTATTAATTTTTCAAAAGCTTCCTATGAGTCTGTTATCGTATGAGGGATTTTGATTTTTTTTTATTTTTTTTTTTACTGTAGAAGACATATATTATATCTAATTAGTTTTTTTGGGAGACATCTCGGTGGATGCTTTTCAAAATTGATCATAATCACTTCAATTGTCGTGATATTTAAATAATTCTTTGCATAGTTTAAATTATAAGCTCATCATTTACATAGAGTTGTTGGATATGCTCGAAGCCGCTTCATTATATTGTTTATCTTGTACTTTGTTAAAAAAATAATATCCTTGACAGGTGGCTTTCTCGTTGCAGCACTGTACCATAATCTTTTTCTCTATAATCTTTCCATTTGTTGTGTTGGTTAAAGCGATAGAGTGTCATGGCTTAAACCTTAAAGCATTTTCTTCATGCAGCATTGTTGAATAACTGTACTAAGTACTAACAAGTAAGAAATAATTACTTACAGGGCATGTTGCCTGGGAACCACACTGAAAATAATCAAGGACAGCCCAATGTGGAGAATTCTTTCCTAAGTGGTATCAAACAGCGTTTGCTTTCATTCATATTCAGGGGAATTTGGAATGAAGAAAGAGATGATACCTTGGTTGGTACTGGCTTACATCTTGTTTGAACAATCTATTATTTACATGCCTCGTGTGGTTCTTTTCCTACACTTTACATGTTTCAGGCAGTTAATGACTTCCTTTTTTTTTTTTTTTTTNCTTTTTTTTTTTTTTTTGAATGAGGCACCCTCTTTAAAGTGTCTAATTTTTTCAATTTATTTTTCACAGAAGTTTTTGTTATCGATTTAATTCTTCTACTCCACTGTTTTTGGGCTCTTTTTCATATTACTGTGTGAGCATATGCATGTGTACTTGGAATTACATCAGCATGCAATCCATTATGGCCATTCAATTGCATGTATAGGCTGTTTTGCTATAAAAAGAAAGAATTGAAATGTTGTACATTTTTATTCTCACTTTCCCTATCATTACATGAAATTATGAAACATAAATTTGTTTATGGAAACATGGTAACAACCTTTATGGCAGGATCAGAGTCTGAAACAACATGAGGTAAAAGATTGCATGCTAAATGAAGCTGGAGTTGTGTGATTGATCAATGTTTGGAAGTCAAAATGGTGTTAGTTACTTAATAACATAATGGTAACAAACATTTGAGTTAAAACAATCTTTTGATAGATTGATGTCCAAAATAAATTAGCATAGATGGGTATTAAATTATCTTTATCAAGTTATCTACCAACCATCTTTGTTAGAATATGTATACCCGGTAGTTGGATGATTATTCATCACCATTTGTTCTGTCTGCAGAATTTTCAAACAAATTTGTACTAATTATACCTGTTCTCCTGTTACAGACTCGGTTCACAAAAGTTCTCTGCTTTTAATGTTCATTTTGGTAGTTTGAAATATAGCATATTTATGATACTTTTGGTTGTTTTCAGATTTCTGAATTAAATTATATACCTTCTTTTCATTATATTTTAATATTATGAATTTGTCACTAGTTTTATTGGATTTTTGGTTCATCAGAGGGTCCAGAACCTGAAGAAGAAATTTTACGTTCATTTTCAAGATTATGTTGACTTGATTATATGGAAGGTAGGTCTTCCACACCTTTTATGCATTCTTCATGTTTCTTTTTCTCCAAATTATGAAAACAATTTTTTTTTTTTTTTTAAAAATCTAATCTTTTTTTTCATGCCTTCTTTTAATTTTTTCCCCCATGCATTTACTAAAGACATTTAACAAGTTGCTTCTATTAAACTCTTGGACAGGTGCAATTCTTGGACCGACGCCACCTCCTAATCAAATTTGGTAGTGTAGATGGAGGGGTCAGTTTTCTTCCTTTTGCTTTGTTTCTTGTTCTAATGAAGTAATATAACAGATGTTTTTTCTCTTTCATGTTTCAACGCCTCAGGTGTCGCGAAATACTGATCACCACCCGGCTTTCTTTGCTGTATATAACATGGAAACAACTGAAATTGTGTCATTTTATCAGGTGCTTTTTTGTAATCATTGTGTGTTTTTTTCTTTAGTTTTCTCTGCATATTATGAATTGTTTCTTATGGGTAAATTTTCTGACAATTTTTTTAAATTTTTGTTAGAATTCAGCAGACGATCTTTATCTATTGTTTGAGCAGTTTTGTGATCACTTCCATGCAACATCTAGAAATTCAACGTATATGAATTTCATATCATCTCATTCGAATAACATTTATGCTTTGGAGCAACTACGTGTTATAAAAGATAAGGCAAGCAGCTCTTCACAGGTATCTGCTGTTGCTGGTTGCAACCTCAATCCCTCCATCACTGTTATGAAAGAAATATTGATGTACAATGTAATAATGTATGTTAATGTGCTTTGTAAATTTAATTCCATTTTGCAGTTTGTGAAGAAGATGCTTGCCTCTTTGCCTTTCAGTTGTCAGTCGCAGAGTCCTTCTCCTTATTTCGACCAATCTCTCTTCCGTTTTGATGACAAGGTTTTTCTTTTATAGGAAATAAATTGGTTACTCCTTAATTTCATGCTTGTAGGTATTATTAAGTGACATGTATTATATGTGGCAAGTGCACTTTTTGGCATGCTTTTTTGCAAGATAGAACCGAGACACACGTTGGATGGTCTAAAGTGATGTATAGGCAAATGATTTTGTTGTTAGTAATGACCCACGACTGTTGATTTATTGTATGTGTATACAAACATATATCAAATTGACAATATTGTTCATGAATTCTGAGCTTGATTAGTAATTTTAGCTTAACTAAAGCTTAGGTGGGAATTCTATCTCTCTTTACTCAAATAAAAAGGCTCGATGATTTTAGGTTTCAGCTTAGCTTTAGACAGATTACAGCCCTAAGAAGTATTTTTTGTGTGAGATAGCTCAGACTGTCCGTAAGATCTGCCAAAGACAGATGGAAGTTGTTAATCTTTTGATGGCTATAGCATTTTCTTTCCTTTTCCTTTCTTATTAAAAGATATGTTCCTTTATTACAGCTGATTTCTGCAACTGATCGGCATAGGCAATCAACAGACCATCCAATCAAGTTCATTCTAAGAAGGCATCCCTATTCTCTCAAATTTAAGATTAAACCAGGTTTGCATTTTTTTTTCTTATTCAATCATGTACGGATCAAAATGACATAGACCCTACAGATGCTCCATCTCCTAGGTTAAAGTTACGTTCTAATGCGCCATTTCACTATTCTTAATGCTTATCAAGATATTTTTGGTGTTACTGTTGTTGTTTGTGCTGATCTATAGTATATTAGTATGTTTGAACTTTGTTCTGCTTTGAGCTTGATCTCAAGAAATTTTATTTTAATGTTCTAAATGACTAAATCTGTCAAGCAGGTCCTGAAGCTGGTAGTATGGATGGTCGAGCCAAAAAGATCTCTTCATTTCTTTTCCATCCATTTTTGCCCCTTGCTCTCTCTGTTCAACAGACATTGTTCTTGCAACCATCTGTAGTAAATATTCACTTTCGAAGATGAAGATCGCAGTTTTGCTTTGGCGTCTTTCACTGCAAAGGATCTTCACTGAATTCAGAGAATGTATATTAATTTGGTGCAAGTTTACGTTCTAAGGATTGCTGTCTGTGACAACTGATTTTTTTTTACTTTTCTCCCCAGATGGCTCTGTAGAATGCTGTGCTCTTAGGTTCCCTTCCTGAATTTAAACTTGTTTTTCTTTACTAGTTCTATCTGAGGTAGATTTTTGTGTCCACTAGATGAATGGATATAATAGTTTTGATAGCTTTGATTAACATCTGTTTTTCTTCACGTGTTGACGACAACAATGACGATCTCCAATGGTGTTAGACATATCAACTTTCTGTCGCTGTAAAGGAATGTCAAAAGTCAGGAAACTATTTGTAGTTTGTACCCCTGTTGAAAATTAATAAAATTACATGAGTTTTTCTGGTAGCTTTGCAGTTTTCATGTCATTTGTTTTTCTATTTATTCCTGTGCTTTGAATAAATTGGTGGAATTAACCAACATACATTCTGAATTATGATTTGCACGTCAATCTTGAAGGAACTGTGTCCCACGCCTTCTGGGTATGTCACTTATAAATTTGATACATTATATACTTTAGATAATTCGATAATTATAAATTGTTATACAACGCGTCACACGTTATCCAACTAATTTTAACCTAAATTTTCCGATAGCTTAAAAAAGATTTTGGTCCTAAATATGTCATAATATTTATTTTGGTCTATTATGTTTCAAAATATTCAAATTGGTTTAAATGTTAACAAAATGTTTCATTTTGATCTTAAATATTGGTAAAATGTTTTATTTTGATCTCAAACTATTGAATTTGGTCATATTTCTTTCGTATCTCATTTCAAGTTCAAAAGACTTGTTAGGAGAAATTCGTAGCTGTGAATTTGTCGCATTCGAATTTGAAATGAGAGAGATATGATCAACTTTGTTTGTTTGATCATGATACGAGCAATCTATTTTTAGGATCGATTTGACTTCGTTTGCTGATGGCTCCAACTCGATAAAGAAACCACTTTTCGAGAACAATACGTAATTCTAAACTCGTCCAGTTTGAACTTGTTTCCGACTCGATAGAGAAACCACTTTTCGAGAACAATAAGTAATTCTAAACTCGTCGAGTTTGAACTTGAAACAAGTCATATTCAATAGTTGAGATCAAAATGAAGCATTTTGCAAACATTTAGGATCAATTTGAACACTTTAAAACATAATAGACCAAAATGAAAGTTAACACAAACATTTAGCACCAAAATCACCCATTAACCTATGAAAAAAACAGAAGATTTTATTTCAAAGTCACGGGATGAATCAAGTCAATGTCAATCCGAACTCGACGACCTGTACATGCATGTGTGTATATATATATAGAGAGAGAGAGAGAGAGAGGTTTGATTCTGAATCAACAAAAAAATTGGCGTATTGAACTATTGTATCGATTGCTTCATTATATTGTGCCGCCGTACACTGTTCCATTCGGCGAGATCAAATGGAATCGAAGGCCAATTGGGGCGAAACGGCATGGAGACTTTTGGGTTCAGTCCGACGCGAATCGCCGCTGGTTCAGTGCATCACGAACTTCGTTTCCATGGATCTTATGGCGAATACTCTTTTATCCGCCGGAGCTTCCCCTGCTATGGTTCACTCCATCGATGAGATTCCCGAGTTCACTCCTCGCTCTCACGCTCTCTGCGTTAACATTGGCACTCTCACTCCTTCTTGGTTGTTCGCCATGAAAGCCGCCGCCGCCTTGGCCTCCGAATCCGGTAAGCCATGGGTTCTTGATCCTGTTGGTGTTGGTGCCTCTACTTTCCGCATGAAGGCTTGTCTCGAGCTTGTCCACTTGAAACCTACTGTTATCAGAGGGAATGCCTCTGAGATTATTGCTCTTTCCAATTCCAGGGTTTCCTCTTCTACTGATTCCGCTAAGGTAATCATTAGTCAATCTCAAATTCTGAGCATAGCAGACAATCGGCATTTTGTCTCCGTTTTGGTTCAAATAAAATTTGTTTGATCAAATTTAAGTTTGACCTAAACACTCGCCTAAACAACCAAAATGAGGTCTTAATTTTCAATTCTTACAATGATGCTCTTTTAGGATGCATATGATTCTAGGTTAAAACTTAAAACGCAAAACTCTCCTCATTTCCTCAACCTTAGTCACTCTGCTGGACTTTGAAAGTGAGGAAAGATCCAATAACCATTTGATTTTGTGTAAATAATTCTTTCTTATTGAAAAATTCAAGTTTCTTTATAATTTTTTAATTGTTGTTATATTTTACATTGATTCAAACTTAAAATTAACAATTGTTGTAATCAATAGCAACAAAATATTAAAAAGAATTTATTTTTTTATGAAAATTCCAAGTTTAGGATTTGATTTTTTTGTCACTTTTCAAAATTTAGGGAGATTGTTTTGTGCATTTTAACCTATTATGACTGTTCCTTGAGAATTTTCTTTTGCTGAGATAAAAGGATGAGGATGATGGGGACTAATCTCAAATTTTAACTGTTTTTTGGTTATATATATTCCTTTATTCTCAAGGGTGTGGATAGCATCCATGAGTCAACGGATGCAATTGAAGCAGCAAAGTCATTGGCTCAATCAAGTGGCGCCATTGTTGCAGTTTCTGGAGCCACTGACATAGTAACAGATGGGAAGCAAGTTGTTGGTGCTCACAATGGAGTGCCTATGATGCAGAAAATAACGGCTACTGGATGTTCAGTCTCTGCCCTCATCGCTGCCTTTGTAGCTGTTGATAAACTCCATCCTTTAGCCGCCGCAGTATCAGCATTCTCCATATTTGGTGTTGCTGGCGAACTGGGAATGAAGATGGCTAAAGGTCCAGCTTCATTGCGAATGCACTTGATAGACTCTCTCTATGCGCTTGATGAAGCTACTGTGTTATCTCAAGTTAACATCACAAGTTTTTTATGATTCGTGAGTATGTTATTTTCACCTGCTAGTTGTAACTAGCATTAGGTTCTGTTCAATTAAAGTACATATAGTATTATAGTTCTCAAAACATGTTATGTTCTTAACCGTTGTTTCAGTATCAGTTTGAACAAGCAGAACTCCACCAAGCTTAAAAATTCCAAAAGTTATAAAATCTGAATAGCACACGTCACATCTTTTGGTATTACAGTTAAAATTTCAAATACATTCTATAACCAAACAGACAAAACACAGTACCAAACTCATGTCCATCTTTAATTATCTCATACCCAGTTCATTGTAGTCAAACACATTTCCACACCACAGTTCTAGTAGCTCAAATGCACAGTGATCCTCAGCAGTGTCTCAGCACCATCAGTAGCAATCTGGCCTGGTGGGATAAGAGCTCTAACCTCTGCAAAACCCCTTGCATTCTTGAATTTACCAGTTCCCCCTGTGACAGATAAATGTGACATGGTGCTTCCTATCTTGTACAGCCCATAGAAGTTCAAGCTATCACCATATTCCCCTCCTTCAAATAGAGCTGTGAATACCATCATCTGTCTAGTCCCATCTGCAGAACTTGCCACATATACTCCTTGAGCTTTCCCAATTGTTTGTGACCCCAACTCAGGTTGAGAGGTCAGAAAATCATCAATCACTGTGATTGTGCCAAATCCTAGTCCCAACCCATCAGCTCCTAACTGTGACTGTAGACTGTTTTGATTGTTGTTGTTGTTATTACCTGTGTTTCCAGCAAAAGTAGTTCCAGACAAGCCAGTTCCTAGTGGGATTCCAGTAACTCCATTGACTGTGGGAATTGCACCATTGGCATTTGGGATGGCAATTCCACCTTGTGGAGTGTTGAATCCTACTGGGGTTGCAAATGGCACTTGACCACTGTATATGTTGCCCAGCAAACCAGTTATTGGACGAGCTGTAGGGTTACTACCCCCAAGAATGTCATGCATGTATAACTCAATTATGGGTTCTTTTCCAGAGGCTGAAACTGGATCAACTGCTTCTATACTCATAGCCAAATGTGCAAGAGCAAGCAGTATTGCAAGGGAAGCTGAAGCTAGTGAGCCCATGGACATCTTGTAAATCAAGTGGATGTGTTTTTGAACAAGAGAGGAATGGTCAATTGGATATTTGGATGAGATGCAATGAAATGCACGCCTTGACCTTTATATAGGAAGGAATTCAGAATGAGTTGGAGCAGTTGGGAGACATGGATGTGGTAGAATGGAAGTGAAGTTGTTGAGAGCATGGGAATAGTAAACCCAATGTGGCTTGTGAGTTATATGATGAGCCATTGTTTCTATTTTCAGTATCATTTTTGCTATGGAATGCTCTAAAATGTGCAATGAGGTTGTTTATGGAATCCACTGGGGGAATTGATAGTTTGTACTTTGTTGTATCACAACCACTCAATTACAACATGTTTTTGTTAAAGGTGGGTGCAACTAAACCAAACACTCATTCTCATAAAACTGAAGTGGCACTCTAATATGGCGAAATTCCAATGCAAGAGACTGTAATATTTTTTAAAAAAAAAAACATTATTTATTTTTCCAAAATACAAAATATCATTTTCCATTGTACAAATACAATAAATTACAATCATTGTCTCAGTTCTAATTTCTTGTCCTAACTACTAACTCAAAATCACGTTAGACCAAAAAAGGATCTTTCAGAATCATTATTTTGCTAAGGAACAATATATGAAATAACCACAATCTCAGAGCTAACCATGAGATAGAGTCTAGAAAATGTTCGAGTTTTACATTATAAGTTGTAGTACAATTCAATCAGATTATACAAGAGAATCATACTCTAAAAATATAAGGAAAAGTAAGAATAGATAAAAAAAGAATTATTTATACAAAATCAAATGGTTATTAGATAAATATCTTATTAAACATATATTATGATCTATAAGATAAATTATATTTCAACAGAAAAAAATCATGTTTCATGGATTTTATAAATATTTTCTTTTTATGTTACGGTTCTAATCCCTATTAATAATGGACAAATTTTGTTGACCTATGTAAATTCATAATTCATGGAAAGGAGGAATTGATTTCTTGTAAGCTCATAGAATATAAAACTTGTTATTATTTCTTAAGCATTTTGCTTCTTCCTTTTCTGTGACTATATGTTAAAACGCACCGTTCTTCCTCGAGTCGGTGTGAAATCTGAATTCTCCGACAAGCGACAACCATCTCCTCTATCTTCGATTACCAAAGGCAATCAATTACGAACGTCCCGCTAAGAAACCCTAGAATTCGTAATGTCATTCCTTGAGGAGTTTCAAGCCAGTAATCTTCGTCTCTCTGACCTCATTTGTTCCTTTGTTTTCTTTCGTTGCGTTAGTCTTTTTCTTATTCATTACACTTATCATTTTGGATTAAATCATGAGTTTACCTTTGAATTACGCATTAACTTACGAGTGTGCTCCTTTAGCAGATTTGGATTCACTGCCCCATATTCTTCAAAAGAAGTATTCGTTACTACGTGACCTTGACAAGAGCTTACAAGGTAAGTGTAATGAATTGGACTGATTTTTAGCGGTATCTTTGTTATGGGTTTAGAGTGAAATTTAGTAAAATAAAACTCTCTGAGAAGGTTTAGTCAAGCAAATAGGGATACAGCCAGAATGCTATTTTGTTTCCCTTTATTTTGTGATTTTTCTCCTTTTCTGGATTGAGATTGAAATCTATTAAAGAAGACCAAAATCTTTAAGAAGGCTGAATATTATTGCAAGCCATAAATAAGGATACACCCTTTGAAACATCCATACTCCATTTTTATGAAATTGGATCCTCTGAATTGGGATCCTCTAGGGTTCTCTGAATTTGGGAAAATCCTGGCCGCCCAATTTATATCTTTTGATAGGATTTTGACACGCGACGGGCAATTTAAATGAAACGTTGCGTTTTGATGATGATTTATGAAGAAAAATCCAATGTAGAGAACTGCATGGCGTGCCAATTATAGAGGATCGGGGTCGCATTTTTATTTGCGGCATATCGAATTCAAATTGGTGGATGTTGCTTGCACCTGTCCCTATATTGGTTGCTAGGGATAATTTTATCTTATAATAAAGTTTGCAACAATTATAGTATAGTCATATAAATAAAAATATACTTCTCATGCTTTTATTTAATATCTTCAAAAAGTTTACTATGTGTTTCGTATCGTTAGATATGATACACATACTAATTTTGCTGCTAACTATGAATATAATGATACACCCAAAGATGCATGGATATTTTTTCATCTATTGAATTTATTTGATAGATCAATAAAATAGTTAAGGTAGATCATTGTCTGCAAGTACAAAGTAAGGATGTCATATGCCCAAGATGGGGAAGAAGATTATAGAATATATGCATGCACTTATTCCTTTTCTGCCACGCCATATTGCTAATCTCTCTTTCACTTCAATTGTACTCAACGAACTACCATTGGGGCCAAATTCATTATACACATAGGTTATTGGTCGTCAATGAGGTGGCTAGTGAGCTACTATTGTTCTTAGGTTTGGGCTCTCTAGTGATTTTGTACATTACTTTAAGGCTGTGGTTAAAATGTTATGCTGTAGTTCAGATCAGGTTTGTTTGGAGAACCTTTTTAAACCGCAGGTGTCTTTCCATGAAATGACCTGATCTAGTAATCTTTTATAAAAGTAATAAAAGCCCAAGAAACTCTCTTGTACATTTGCATGTTTGTTCGTTTTCTCTTTTATATATTACTTCCTTAATTTTCTATTCACATATAACTAGATATCAACTAGGCATGATGCAGTCCTCTTTTTTTTTAAGCTAGGGCAAGCACGAGGTCTGGTTCAAGGCAAGGTTTTCTTTGGAATGTTGAATATTTTGTTCATAATTGTAGTTTTGTAGCATCCTTCTTCCCTTTTATAATCAATGTTTGTATTGAGAAAGATAAAAAATTCTTGCATGTCGTACTGTATATCACTTTGTATCTTATTTGAGGTTCTCCAATAGTTGTAAGCATTGTGATATATCATGAATATGAACAGATATTCAAAAGCAAAATGAACAGCGATGCGAACAAGAAATAGAAGATATTAGACAAGGAGTTAAGTCTGGAAATATTACGCCTGACACTTCACTTATAAGATTCTCTGATGAGGCACTTGATGAGCAAAAACACAGCATCCGGATTGCTGATGAAAAAGTCTCCTTGGCTGTCCAGGCCTATGATTTGGTACTTAGAATATCTTGTTACAGTATTTTTTGCTGTTTATGATGCTTGGCTTTGGATTATTCTACCTGGAAATTGATCTCGTGGCTCTAGGGCAATACTCTCTTTAAGATAATTGGATCATAATTGTAAAATACTCACTTTATGCGTATCAATTTACCTTTTCAATCTTTTTCTTAAAAAATTCTTACATGCAATTAGATAATAATGAGTTGTTGTTCTTTAAGGAAAAACTACTCTTGACCTAATTATTTTTTTTTTAAATGTCAAGATAATATTTTTCTTAAAAAATACAATGAGATCATGGGATTTGTAAATTTTTGCATTACTGCCACTATCCATTATTTTTAATTTATTGGTTAAAATTATATGGTGAATCAAAACACAGTCTTCCCAGAGTCATATATATCAAAATAGATATATAGAATATGCCTTTTACAAACAACTTTATATGCTGGTTGTTTAAATATTTATGTAATTTGGGCTTATTCACGATTCTGATGCAGGTAGATACACACATACAACAACTTGATCAATATCTAAAAAAGTTTGACGAAGATGTTAGGCGCGGTACTGTACTTTCTGCTTTTTTTGTTCCCCATCTAGACATCTGTTCATTGGTCGACAAAGTCGTATGTTAGCATGCAGATAAAATAGTATATTAATTATAGTGTAAGAATGATAGTTATGATCTACGGAGTACCAATACGTCTTATAAGCTGGCAAATCCATACCTGATCTGTATTGGGTATGGATACGCTATAGGTATGCTAAGATACGTACTTAATATGTATTCTTGTTTTTTTTTAAAAAAGAAAAACGAATGAAATGCAGAGCTTCAGGTTAGTGAAAAAAAGAAAATCCCAACCAATAAATGATTGATAAAGAGGAGCTTTTGATTGCTCAAAATAGTGAAATACAGAGCCATCTTCAACCTTTTCCAGTGTCGATCAGTGTTCGCCACAATAAGCTTTCAATTTTGGCAGTGGAAGCAAGTTACTGCCTTTCGTCTCTGTCTGGCCTATTTGGTTTGGGAATGAAAGGGGATTTTGGGTTGAGGATAGGTTGGTGAGAATGGCACGACAGAGTCAATGATAAAGCCAGTCTAATTTTACAAGTCTTTCAACTCCTTTATTTTTGGGTCAGAATATACAAGTATATACAAGTTTTTGAAGTTAAAAAATTGACAAACATGTTCTGTTGGACCTTGACAAAGTAGCAATATGATAATGAAACATTATGGCTTTCCAAAAAAAGAATAATTATTATAGCATATGAACTATAAAAAATTTATGCGTTATAAAATATTTTTTAATCTGTTTATTAATTGTAAAAATATTCTATGACATTTTATTATCTTACATAACTACATTATGCTGTACCCATACTTCATATGTTCTATAAATTGTTGTACTTTTTACTGAGTCGTTCCCATATCCATTCCCATACTGTGTGCCAATGGGAAGTTAAATTATTATAATTTATTGTAAATCATGATAACAACTTATCCTTTCTTTGGTATGCATCTTTTCTGACAGAAAGAGAAAATGCTGGGACAACTGGAGTGCCTGCTGCGGGCGATGGTAGTACAAAATCTGGAAGGGGTAATGAAGGTGGTAGAGGAGGGCGTAAAAAGTATGTGATTCTCTGAGGACAATTCTCTTATTGTTTTTTTTTAGTTTATCACTCATGCAGTTCATCTGCAAAGTTTTCTGCTTTTTTCTATAATCTTTATGTATTGTTTTTATTTCCTCCACTGAGATTCTTCTATTGAGTTTTGAGTTTAACATGATCTACTAGTTGTTACTATTTACCTAATAATATAAGACTGAATTCAATCAAACATCTGGATGAGGAAGATGAAAGGTTGAGGAGTTCTTCCTTGATGTCTTTGAATGGAGAAGGCGCATCAAGAGAGGAATGATCTGGTCTGTGAATAAACAGTAGGCAGTGATGGCAGAGAGAAAACTAGGGCAGTATTCCCCATACTTGTGTGCGCACATGAATCTTTAAGTGAATTATTCTCCAGATAAATATGGTGATGGATAATGGAATGTCATACATGCATGCTTTGTTGTATACTTTAGTGGTCCTGTCTTGCCATCACTTCAGTCCTTGTTCTGTTTCATGATGCTACTATGTCAGATGTTGAAAAGAGAAAAAAGAAACAATTAGAATCTCACGTCTCAAACACTATTGAACTGTAATATTTCAGGACACGCCAAGCGTCGGTCACAGCAGCAGCAGCAACTGAAGCCCAAACTACACCTGCAAACCCATCTGGCATGGATTTAGATTTGCCAGTTGATCCGAATGAACCCACTTATTGCTTTTGTAACCAAGTTAGTTACGGGGAGATGGTTGCATGCGATAACCCCGATGTATGGATTCTGTTCATTTCTGACATTTTAATGCGTTACCACTATTCTAAATATGTTTTGACAATCTTTCTGTTTTAACAGTGCAAAATAGAGTGGTTCCATTTTGGTTGTGTTGGTCTCAAAGAACAACCAAAGGGAAAATGGTACTGTTCAGATTGTGGAGCATCAAGGAATCGCCGTAAAGCAAAATGAGGCTAGCAGAAATTGTACCAATGAGATTTAAGTTCAAATGGTCCAGTATACATATGCTAATCTTCAGAAATGGAGTTATTTTGGTCCATGTGTCGCATGGCCTTAAAGCTTTGTCTCTGTTGCTTTGGTTGTATTTGGAGTTTACTAGTATAATATATAGTTTAGCTGCACCTCTCCAAGCCATGTTATGTCTTTCTTTGGAGAGACGGACTGAACAAAACTGTAAATGATGTTACACATGAAATGAAAGATCCATTACATGGAGAGTTTTCATTTGAAGTCGCGAAATATTCATGACTCGGGTCTTATTATCCTTTTCTTGGTAATTTGATTCCCGTTATGTTCTATCTTATCGATGGTTTAGGAGTAGCTAATGTAGCGCTACATGGTTGTACTTGTACGCCGCACTATAAAAAATGCCAAAATTATAAGATTTATAGTACAATTTGGATCCTCTATAAATTAGTACAATTTGGAGTGTTAGATTTCAAACGTGGCACACGTTGATCAATGATCACCACTTGTATCGGCTGTCAACATCTAAAGCAATATGGATAGTTTGGTACTTCTATGTTGAAATGTTGCAAGTATTCCATGACAAATGACAATTGTTGTCTGCACATGGAGATACAAATACTAGGAAGAGCAGAAATTTTGGGATATCGCACTTAACTAACTGGTAGAGCGTGGGATAATTATGTTGCAGCTTGCTAACTGTCCTTAAATTGTGGACGTTTACATCTTATAGTTGTATTTTTGGACAGTGATTAATGAATGGTTTTATAGATTTAACTTTACATTGCAGTCGACTATTTAACATTCTTCATAATATTTACATTAACTTGTTACTATTTATCAAAAACAATTAAAAGAGTCATTGTGGCTATTGAAAATTAAAATAAGAGTATATGATTTGTTATTGCCAATTTTAACTGTAGAGTAGAGCTCGCCACACGTCATATCCGTAAGAGAATTTACTAATTTAGCACCCACTACTAAAGTGCAAAAGCAAAAACGACATCTAAGAAGTGCAGCAACCAAACTCTGCAACAACAAAACTGAATAAAAGGTAAGACCATTCAAATTGACAATTTCACAGAAGAACAATGTCTTATTTGGATGGTAAGCTATTTTAAGTTTTTATCATTGCAACAATCAGAATTTTTCCTTCCTCCTACGTCCTTAACTCTCATCTCACTATGATTACATGAAAGCCTTCTCAAAACCATGCACCACTCATTTTCCGATGCCCAAAATATTAGAGGAGGCCCGATTCAACAGGAGTGTCACTTCAATAGTCCATGCCACCCATGCCACCACCCATTGCTGGAGCCTCTTTATCGTCCTTTGGTAGTTCAGCCACAACTGCTTCAGTTGTTGTCATTAGAGATGACACACTGTACAAAAAAGGATGACACACGTTAGACAGAAGCATGTGAAAAACATTTAGCTAAGGAAATTTCTCAGCATCCTACCTGGCAGCATCAACTAAGGCGGTCCTGATCACTTTCAATGGATCTATGATGCCAGATTTAACCATATCAACATATTCACCTGTTAATCAAGAAGAATTAGTAGGCAGACCAATGCCTTTCTGAAACAATAAACAAACGCATGTAAAGCATGGGACACTGACCTTTGGCAGCATCATACCCCAGGTCAGGGTTGTCCTGTTCCAAGAGCTTGCCAACAACAACGGCCCCCTCAACTCCTGCATTTGATGCTATTGTGTGCACAGGCGTCTGCATTGTTTGTTAAAAGAAAAAGGGTAACAAAAGAATGAGAAACTGAGCTTACAATTCAAGCTGCAACTATACGTGATGCTCGAGGTAACAAGCTTGACACAGCAAACTGTTACTGAGGATGTAATGGGGAAAAATGTAATCTCTCACCTTCAGGGCATTTTGAATGATCTGGACACCAATCTTCTGATCGAAGTTGGCAGTTGGAAGCTTATCCAATTCTTTTGATGCATAAAGAAGTGCGACACCACCACCTGTAAAAATGAGGTTAGTAAGATGGATTCAAATTTGATTGGAGGTTGCAAAACTAATTAATTGATAGTCAGCCAGTCTTGGTGATAATTACCTGGTACAATACCCTCTTCCACAGCTGCTTTAGTAGCATTTAAGGCATCTGTCACTCTATCCTTCTTCTCACCAACTTCAGCCTCGCTGGCTCCTCCAATCTGAAGTAGTACAGATGTTAATATTACCATTGCTATTACAGCACTCCATTGGATATTTACAAGAACAAAAGTTGTCTAGTTACACAAGGCAGGTCAACTGAGGTAAGCATACCTTCAACACGGCAACACCTCCAGAAAGCTTGGCCAATCTTTCTTGCAACTTTTCTTTGTCATAATCTGAAGTGCTATTTTCAATTGCAGACCTAATCTGTTTGTCAAAATTCATCACAATGACCATGTCAGGAGCGAAAATACAGAAGTTCCCAGATCATTAGAAGGAAAAAAAAATTTAGTACATCCAACGTTAGGTAGAACCAAATCTAAAAGAAAGGCTAACACAAACCTGTTCACATCTTTCCTCAATTGCTTTCTTGTCACCAGCTCCATCAAGAATGACAGTGTCATCCTTAGAAATTGTCACCTAACACCATCAAGGATCTAATTAGTTGCCTATATTGAATCCTATAACAATGTATTAGCCAAAGATAAAGGAAGAATTCATTCAATGTTTATTTCAAGCTTAAAGACAGTAAGTACATACTGGAAGAAGCTTATAATCTCTAACAGAACCATTTGAAATGTTCGATCAGAACATGGGAACCAAATAGCTCAGGTATATTAAAACCCTTCCACTATCAAGCTTAAAACTTACCTTCTTGCATGTGCCAAGCTGATCCAGATCAACTTTTTCAAGATTCAAGCCAAGCTCTTCAGTGATAAGCTAACATGAGAAGAAAATCCATCATTCACAAAGTAAGACTAGATTTGATTTAGCTCTAAACAGCATATAACAACAAGCTTACATCGCCTCCTGTGAGAACTGCAAGATCCTGGAGACTTGATTTCCTGTTTTCTCCAAAACCAGGAGCTTTAATGGCGCATACCTAGGGAAGTGCACAAAATATCACATTAAATCAGGCCCCAAAAAGATTCAGTAATGATATTTGGACCATAAGAAAAGCTAAAATAGGCACAAACATACCTTGATACCAGCACGGAGCTTGTTTAGTATAAGAGTGGCCAATGCGTCACTCTCCACATCCTCTGCAACAATCAATAGAGGTCTTTGTCTCTGAAGACAAGCAAGTGTCAGCCAGTATCCAGAGCTGCAGAGTCAGTGCAATGAAACAAATTGATAATTCTCACCTTCAAAGCTAACTCTAATACTTTAACTACAGCATTTATGCTTGAGATTTTCTTCTCATGGATTAGAACAAGAGGATCTTCAAGTTCCTATAGACATGAAAAAATGACAAGGTTAAGAAAATCAACAATATAAACTACTATCATGATGACATAATTATTATAAAGAAGCCTTTTCTACAGCAAAATTTATCAGACTTGTGACAAAATAGAGAAATAGAGAGGGCTTACGCATTTCTGATTCTTTTGGTTTGTGATGAAATAAGGAGATATATAGCCCCTGTCTAACTTCATTCCTTCAACAACTTCCAACTCATTATACAAAGTTTTGCCATCCTGAACAGTCAAGACAGAATGTAGGTATCACGTCAAATTTGGGAACCAAATGTGAAAATGAAGCAAGACAGGGCCCCTGGGAAAAAGGCAAGAAAAAAAGGGCAAAAACAAATCACATGACAACTTACTGAGATTGTGATTACTCCCTCTTTGCCAACTTTCTCCATAGCCTTTGCAATCAACTCACCAATTTCTCTCTCTCCATTAGCTGAAATTGTCCCTACCTATCATTTTAAATTAAAACATGAATTTTTTAAAACTCAATCCATATAGGTGTCTCTTAGAGTAAGCAAGGAGAGTCTGAGAGTAAATTCACATACCTGTGCAATTTCTTCAGATGTGCTAATCATTCGTGCTCTGCTTTTCAAATTTGTTACAACAGAATCCACCGCCATAGTAATACCACGCCTGAGGTCCATTGCATTCATTCCAGCTGCAACTGACTTGCACCCCTCGGTGAATATTGCTCTGGTAAGGACAGTAGCACATGTGGTTCCTGTCAAATATTCAAACTGCTCCTTGTTATTCTGCCATGAGCCATGACAATAACACCAAAATAATTGGACAAACGGGGCAAGCCAAATATCAAATCTTCTGATCAACTGGCATGTATACCATGTTCTGGTAGGAAATTGAAGCCAGATTCAAACTTCCACAGAACCAAGTAGTCTAGCACTTTATGGAGAAGATAATAATATTTAACCCCCAAGATTTTATTTACATTGATATAACAGCTTACCATCACCAGCAACATCATTGGTGGCATTTGCAACCTGCTTTACAAGACTGGCACCAATATTCTTAACCTTATCCTTAAATTCAATGCTCTTTGCAACAGTTACTCCATCCTTTGTCACTTTAGGAGCACCAAAGCTTTGTTCAATCACCACATTACGCCCCTAAAACAGTATAATTGAGTTATCAACAATCAAGGAAATTACCAATTAGGTAATGACGCTACTCGTTATTAAACATGGGAAATGAAGCGCTAAATATAAAGACTAGGTATAGGATCTATCATTGCATTCCGCTTAGGAATAATGTGATCATTCAAAAATAAATAAATAAATAAATATATAAAACAATGGATCAGCAATTATACTTCTTAAAATTTCATATCCAACCATTTCCTTTCACCCTCCCCTCCGTTATCATAGCAAACACAAAGCGATAGTACACAATCAGCTTGGTTACCTTGGGGCCCATGGTTACTCTGACAGCATCAGCCAGCTCTTCAACACCCTTAAGCATTAGAGCACGAGCCTCTACACCAAATTTGATGTCTTTGGCCGCATAGTTTCTTCTCCAACTCAAACTACTTCCAATCTATGGCATTCAACAAGACAGCATAGGTGAAAAGGAGCATAAAAGTAAAAAGTATTAATCCCAAAAACTTTTTTATGAAAAATGTACGATTTAAAGAACATTGTTTCACCTGCTGACTGGTGTTCCTGGCAATCCTGAAATCAAAGGAACATCAATAAACGTCAGAGCATTTCAATGTTGATTAAATTGCGTCGGGTTGATAATAATAGAATTATTAACCCAAATGAAGGACAAATCAATGAATCAAATCGCAGGATCTGAGACATATTTCAAAAAACAAACATTTTTTTTATATTTTGATCCCATTTTCAATTATCTTATCTGATTGACCCAGGACATCAGTTTCACGCAAAAGATAACTACAGTAGCTCCAGGATAGGCAAGAGAGGTTTCAATCAAACGAAATGATGGTGAGGACTTACCTAGCTTTGGAGGCTAAGTTTGAAGCAAAGCGATACATGATGGAAATGGAGACTAACGAATGAGTGGAAAATAGTGAAGAGTAGCAAAAGCTGAAGAAAGGAGGGAGACAGAGACTGTATTACAGTGCAATAGCAAAATGGAACAGGCTGGATGTAAGAGAGCCTCCTTTTCAAGCAATGGTAAGGGAAGGCTCTAGAAGAAGCAGCTTCTAGGGTTTAGGGTTTTGTGCTATAAAGTTTCAAAACCACAATTCTCAGGTAACTAACGGGTCAATTTTTTTTTTTTTGTTCATTTGAAATTATTCGACCCGTTTAAACATTTCGACCCGAATCCACGTGCCGCCCAAGCCCAATTACTCTCATAACATCAATCATGAAAGATGAAACATAACTTTGGCACTTTCCTCCCTTGCCCACATGCCTTATCTTGTGCTTGTTCTATCTTGTTAATCAAGACAAGTAACAAATTTGATTAATTTCTAGTAATATAGAAGATAACTACTAACATCATTATTTATAGAAGAAACAAATGTGAAGTTTAATTATAATAAATTGAAATATTTGTTTAAAATTGTCCAAACTACCTTATATATTCCCTTAACAATAAATTTAAGTATGATTTAAGACACTTATACTCGGGTGAAAATTAGATCTTCGAAAGAGAGAGATAAGTCTTTACTAAATATTATAATTATAAAATCAATGGGAAAAATTAACTAGAAAAAAAATCATTTGAAAATCTTGGACTTTTAGATTGAGGGAGATATTGAAAGAGAGTAAGAAATTTTACTATTTTTTCAGATTTATGAAACCAATTCAATTTGGTGGGATTTTTCATTTAATTTTTTTTTCATCAAGAGCAACTTATAAGATTTGGATTCTCTGTAATAAGAGGTTTTATGCAGTCCTTTGTATTGAAGCATCTGGCCAACCAACACCATGAAACAATGCGTTTTATTAAATGAGCTCGTCACGTGTCAAAATTTCAATGACAAGCACAAAATCAAACGATCCAAAATGACTTAAATACAAAGAACTGTAGAGTATCCAATTTTAAAGATTCCAATTTTCATTTTATAAAACTGTTGGACTTCCAAGTTCGAAATATCCTACTTTCACAATTCACATAATTCATTTTATATAGATTAACAAATAATTGATATTTTCACCATTGTGTAGATCAATTCTTTATTTTTATTATTTAATAATGAGTAGCTTGTATATTTAAAAAAATTAGGGGCCATATATCTTTATACAAAGGCCATCCATCAAACTTTCAAACATTAAAATACATTTTAGATGTGGATGATTATGATAAAAGATTCTCAACATTCTATAAGATTATAGTATCTTTCTTGAAAATAAGCATTTCTCCAAACTAATAAAATAGAGGGAATTCTAAGAATATATTTGGAGGAAGTGTTAATAGGGGAATGAAATGGGATGAAATGACTAAAATATATAAAACTTGTGTTTAGATGTTTTAATAAAAAGTTGTTCATCCAAAAACTCATTGATGAAATTGACTCATTAATTTTTTTAAAAGTTAATTATATCCTAGTAATTTTAATAAAATGGTAGTTTTATCATAGTAATTATATCCTAGTAATTTTTAAAATGGTAGTTTTATCCCTTATAGAACCTATTATACTCAATTACTAATTGTTCATCAAGGACAATATTGGAAAAATCAACAATAAACCATTCCGTTCCATTATATTTCATTAACAATAACTTCTAAATAAAATTAATATATATACATTATTTTTCTCATGAAAACTCTCAAAAATTATATCTACTCAAACCATTTCTCCACTCTATTTCATTTCATTATATTAATATTAATATTTTTTCCTTTTATTCTCACTAAAATTAATTTTCTTTGACACATTTTGTGGAGTGAATAAGGTTTTTAGCAATAAAAATTGGAAAGAAAAATTCACAAGAAAGTTTTTTTTTTGTTAGATAAATACAAGAAAGTTAAATATATTAGAATTAGAATAGACAAATCTGCACATTTATTATCTGATAACAGTTCAAACATGATTATTTCTAATAAAAAATACTCGTGATAAAATAAATAAATTACAAGAAATATTTTAATTTATCTCTTATTTTTTGGTCCATGAAGTAATTTTAGCAATCTATATACCTGAGGCATTCTAATTGTAATAAAAGGAAAAGGCTAAAGCGCATTTTTGGTCTCATAACTTTTGTTAAGGTCTCAATTTGGTCCTATAACTTTTTTTTGTTGCACTTTTGGTCCTATATCTTTAGGTCATGTTGCAGAATTGGTCTCATATATTTTGGTCAGATTACAGAACTGGTCTCATATCTTTGGGTAAGATGCAAAATTGGTCCCCTATATTTGGATCAGGTGAGATTGACGGTGAAATTTTTTGCAAAAATATGGGACCAATTCTGTAAACCAACCAAAAGATATGGGACCAAAAGTGCTACAGGACTAAATTTGCAACTTTTTGCAAATATATGGCACCAAAAGTGCAACAAAAAAAGTTATGAGACCAAATTGAGACTCGAGCAAAATTTATGGGACTAAAAGTGCAGTTTGACCAAAGGAAAATAAAAAAGAAAATTCCCGAACTCACCCAAAGAAATAAACAAAACAGTATGTGACATATATTCAGTCATAGCCGCATACCCAATTCCAATCTGAGTGGGCTAGGGCAATAATATTTGAACGCCTTGATCGTTCTGAATCGGAAGCTTCACAATACCATCTGAATCCTCACAGTCACACATTGAAACCATTCAACGATGACGGAGGCAATGATAAGGAAGAAGCCTGGCATGGCCAGCGTGAAGGACATGCCCGTCCTTCAAGATGGTCCACCTCCCGGAGGTTTCGCGCCGGTCCGATACGCTCGCCGGATTCCTAACAAAGGTCCCAGCGCCGTGGCCATCTTCCTCACTGCTTTTGGTGCTTTCTCCTGGGGAATGTATCAGGTGGGAGAAGGCAACAAGGTCCGCAGGTCAGTTCTTATTCGCATCTTCTTTCAATTTCCGATTTTGCATTGGCGATCTTCTGGGCTTTTCCTGTTCTGTATATTGGGTTTCAAAATTTTGGAAGGTTCGTTAATCGTGACGAAATTTTTAGGGTTTGATTGACTTTTGAACATCAGTGATTGCTGTTAGCTGGGATTTTGATGGATAGTTTAAAATGTACGAATTTTCCTATGTTAGAGTTATTGTGATTAATTACAGCTATTGTAATGCTTTAGCTGTTTACTTCCTGGAAATGAATTATACAGTCGTGCGTGTTGTCGCATATTCTGCGATCTTCAACACCTTGTGTGTTCTCCTTTTTTTAAAAAAGAAAAGAAAATAAAATTAGCGGCTCTTCAACACCTTAAGCAACAACTGTTGTTGCTCGGGATTTTATTTACGGGAAGGACTGAGTTTACACCATTTTTTTAGTGAAGTTGGTGCTTAAGCTTCTTGAAGATTAGTAAGTGTTAACTGATTAGAAAACTTGTCCTGTTATAAATTTATAACTGCTGAATTGAGATTCATACTTCTAACAACGTTTAACATAGATTGGAGCTATGACTCTACATGGTTGAGTTTATGTTTTTGTTGGATGTTCATGACCCTCTAATATTTGGTTTGAAGTCTTACCTTCTAGTACTTTCATGAAGCTTTAAAATTCAATATCGGACTCCTAGCTAGCTACCAGCGGCACTTCTTGAACACATTTTCCATGTAAGGTTTAACTGCTTGAAGTGTTGGACATGTATTGATATGAACAATTACAATTGTATGTACACTAAGTACTATCAAAATCTGTTTGGCAATGGTATTGCTTTTTGGTTATTATTGTCTTTATTTCTTGTTCATAGATAAGCCCATAAATTTATGTTAATTGCTGTTTACAAGTCTTTTATTATTAATAGGAAATTTTAAAGATACCAGTGTTGGCACTCGAAACTTCGAATGTTATGTAATGCTTAGATTGATTGTGCTTACATGATATGTTTGTTAACCCTATTGACTGGTAAAGTTTATTTCATTTAAACCATGAGCCAAAGTCACTAATTGGCATGAAGCTTATTCTTATTCACCTTATTCCAGAGTTAAAGTACAATGGATCAATTGTATTATTGCCCTGAACCAATCCAACTCTGATTTCATGTTAGTTAATTTGAACAAAAGTGATAATAGAAATTGATGCATCTCTCCCTTTCTTTTAGGATAGAAGTTCATAGATAGGAGGGAAAATTGTTGACCACTCTGTAAAATGTATATTGATATAGCTTGCTGTTTTGACATGATATTATAGCCCTTGCACCTTGCATCTCATACCTCCACTAATATTATGCTGCTTACACTTTGCATTTAGAGTTGAATCTGTGGCTGTGATCATTGGTTGTCTAGTAGTGCTTAATAATCTAACAAGCATTATGTAATTTAAAGTGATTTTCTTGAGGGGATTTCTATTTTCCATGATTTACTTTCCATGTTGACTCAATAGTTTTGGTATTTTTACCTTTTCTTACCCCAAGACTCAAGAGTCAAGTTCATGTTGTGTTTTCCTATCTTTTTTTTTCCTTTTGGAAGGTTTGGGAAAATTTTATACATCTGTGGGGAGATTGCCTTTTCACTGCTAGTCATTTAGGGGTGAGGCCAGGTCCATTGATCATCAATTTCTTCTTAAAGTAATACATCTAAACATTTTAATTTATATAGGGCAATAAAAGAAGAAAAATATGCTGCTCGACGAGCCATACTCCCTGTTCTCCAAGCTGAAGAGGATGAGAGGTAGATGAAATATTTTTTTCATACCACTACCATTATCATCATTTGTAGAAATTATTTTGCCCGACATTAAAATCTGCTTTTTGTTTGATTTCTGTCTCCAGATTTGTTAGAGAGTGGAAGAAATATCTTGAATACGAAGCCGAGGTAATGAAGGATGTTCCTGGTTGGAAAGTTGGAGAAAATGTCTATAACTCTGGGAAATGGGTGCCCCCGTCTAGTGGCCGGCTGCGTCAAGATGCCTGGTGATAATGCTCTGCGTGTCACAACGTAGGCATGCTGTATTTCATGCATGCTGTTTTCTTATGGTACTTTTGTCCACCCTGATTCTGAATTCAATAAAAATGTGTATGAAACTTTTATAACCTTTATAATTGCATTTCAGAATGCTATACAGCAAAATTGTTTGTGTTTTTACTTTTTAGTAGATGGTGGCATGAAGATTTGGACCTCTAGTCTCATGTGAACTATCAAAAGTCTAATTAATATTTCGAATTGTATTTATATTGTCACCCCCTACCCCAATGAAAGTAGAGTAAATCGCAATTGATACAATAAATAATGAAGAGAGGCTTGAGCTATTTGCTGAATATTATTGATCAGTCAACACTAAAATACAGGAGAAGTATTTATAGAGTACTACAAGTCTACACCACAAGCGTATTCTCTTTTGATGCTAATAAACTTCAGGTAACATAGCTACAATGTAGAGACAGTCTGATGGGCTAATATGCAATTTAAAAGAAGGATTGGACAATTAGATGCTGCAAGTATTACAGCCAGTTATGAAATACTATTGCATCGTTCCATTGTTGGTTAAACTCCTTATTAATAATCCACCCAAGAAAGGGTTTGGTTATTTATTGATTTAAATATTTACTTACTTACTTTATGTATTATGTTTACGTTAAAATATTATTTTTAATATTACAATTAGAAAATGTCTATATCACTTTGCGCACACATCTACTAATTCTCAATCTGCACTCGAATCTGATTTCAATCAAGGTACCCACGTCAAAATTAAAGGTCTTCATTTCACATGATGGGTTAAAGTTAGAAAATTAATAATATTATGGGAAAACTAATTATTTGGTTCCTATACTTTGTTCAAGTTTTTAATTTAGTCCCAACAAGTTTAATTTTTTTTCAAAAAATAAATAGTCCCTTTATTTTGTAAATTTTTAAACTTTAATCCTTACTACTTAATTATGTAATAATATTATTTTTTACAAGCTCCTGTGGAATAAATAAATACAATATTAATTTATTATATATTAATATCAATACTAACAAGATTAATATTGAAGTTTTAAAAATTGAACATCATACTTCCATATCATTATTGGTTATCTTAGTTTTAACTTTTAAATAAAGATTTATATGATAAATTAAAATAGTAGGGACTAAAACCTAAACATTTACAAAGTATAAGGAATTAAAAAAAAAAACTGTAAGAACAAAATTCAAAATTTGGGCAAAGTATAATGACTGAATGCTTAATTTCCCTTAATGTTATTAACAAGAAAGAGGCTTTTTATGAAATTAATAAATTAAGAGATACTAACTTTTATAAAATTGAAGTGCCATTTCTTTTTTTTGGTTGGAAAGTGCCATTTTAATTGAATGAACAGGTTAGATTGAATACGTGTATTTTTTTTTTATAAAAAAAAGTTCTGATATATCTCTGCCCCATATTTCGCATGATTTTGATGCTTAACTGACAGTGTGTTGTTCTTGTTTCTATATGGAATTAGTTAGTGAAACAAAAATGGCTGTTTGGTTTTACCTATATATATGCACATATATTATAGGATCAGATACATTTTGTCCTGGTCTGCAGGAAAATTATTAAGGGTGTCAGTGTGTCACCGTCACTATGAGCCAACACAACACTAATAAGTAATAACATCAATGTTTCTTCTTCTTCTTCTCCTTCTTCTTCTTCTTCTTCTTTTCTCTTGACATATAATTGATAATTCTGAGAGAAAAGAGAATATGTGGAAGTTAAATTACGAATTACACTCAGCTCTATTTCTCTTTGCTTTGGTCCCCATTGTTGTATTTGGTGCTTTTGATTATTCAAAAGGGTTACCATCTCGCTTCAATCTCTCATCCTTACACGATGTATGTAGACATTAATTTTTTTTCTTCTTCTTCTTCTATGATTTCTTCATTAACTAACAGTAACATTTCTTTTTTTTTTTATTATGATTTTGTGTAAAGAAATATGTGGTAAAAAGAACGAAGGAGGGAGATAGAAAATTGGAGAGGCTTGAAGCTGGACTTGCGGAAGCTCGAGTTTTCATAAGAAAAGCCACAAAACTGAGAGTTAACCACACTACTCATAGTATTGCTCCTCAAGATTCAGATTATGTTCCACAAGGAGAGTTATACAGAAACGCCTATGCTTTCCAAAAGTATGTATCATCATCACTTGTATATTCATCGATTCATTTTGATCAAGATTTTAGTCTTAATGTATATAATAGAACGTGTTACACTTTCCGCTTTCAAGAAAATTAAAGAAACACGCATAAATGGAAAGTAGTTCACATGGCCACATCGGTATGTTAGTTCATCTGGCAATACTCATTTTGAAGAATTCTCTTTATGATTTTAGGTCTTTTACCAATTTACCATAATCAAGTTGATAACATGTATTTGTTGAAGAAGAAGTCAATAATTCAAGATTTGTTAATCTATATATAGTTTAGAGTAAATTAATAATTTGGTCCCTGAAAGATAGTAACTTTCTCAATATAGTCCTTAAAAGATAAAATTATATGATTTAGTCCCCAAAAGATCCAATTACAATCCATGCAATCCTTTTGTTAAAATGGTAACTAAAATTTAATGACAAACATGATGTGATTTTAAATTTTGTTCATATTATAATCGATTTCAATTACATCTACCAGGGACTAAGTTTTATAATTTCATCTTTCAAAAAACTAAATTGGAAATTTTATAATCTTTCTGGGACCCACTCATTAATTTACTCTATAGTTTATGAAAAAGAAGGGGATTGAATTAAGTTAACTAGTGAAATTTTTTAATTTGATTTTTAAACCATGTATATATAGGAGTTACCTGTTAATGGAGAAACTGTTCAAAATCTATGTGTATGAAGAAGGAGAGCCTCCATTGTTTCACTATGGCCCCTGTAAGGACATATACTCCATGGAAGGAGTTTTCATAAACTCATTGGAGAGCAATAGGCAGTTTGTGACTGAGAATCCAGATGAAGCTCATGTGTATTTTCTGCCATTTAGTGTTGTGATGATCCTGCAACACCTGTTTGATCCAATCATTAGAGACAAAGCTGTGTTGGAAAGAACCATTGGTGATTATGTCCAAACTATATCCCACAAATATCCTTACTGGAATAGAAGCTATGGAGCAGACCATTTCATGCTTTCCTGCCATGACTGGGTATTTTTCTTTCTTTCTTTCTTTTTTCTTACTTGAATTTAACCAAGTGCATTTTTGGAAACCTCTGCTATCAGAAATCTCATTTACTTAAATAACTACATGAATATTTTAAATGACAATTTTGATGTTAAAAAATCTGGTTTTTGTCCTTCGCATATTATGTTTTTTCAATTTACTCCTTCATAGATTTTTCTTCTTAATTAAGGGTAAAAACATAATATCATTAGTTAATATATAATATTTTAATTAACAAGAACAAATTATATTTTCATATTGACAAAACAAATTTGTAAAAAATCTATAAATTTTATGTAAAATAATAAAAAATAGAAAATTACTTATAATGACGAACTTTAATAACAAAAAAATGTGTTTACGTAAGAATTAACATGTCAAGTTATCAACTAATGGTCTTATATCTTTAATTAACGTTACTATATAATCAATTTATTTAAAAAGATAGATAGAGGGAATAAAATTTGATGAGAAAACAGTTTTTGAGGGGCTAAATTCAGAAGAGAGATCTAAGAGGTACTAAATTGAGAAAAAGTGAATAAATGAGGACTAAAACGGGAATCTAGTCAATTTTAAAGTTTTGTTATTAGGTTGATTTTGAAATGACATGAGGTAAACCATTTCAGTCTCTATCTCTAACAAAAAATGGTTGTTATTTATGGTCAGGGTCCTAGAGCAACATGGTATGTGAAGGAACTATATTTCATCTCAATAAGAGTACTATGCAATGCAAACATCTCTGAGCACTTCAACCCCAAGAAAGATGCATCATTTCCTGAAATCAACCTCAAAACAGGGGAAACAACTGGTCTTCTTGGTGGCTACCCTGCATGGAACAGAACAACCTTAGCATTCTTCGCTGGACACATGCATGGCAGAATCAGACCATCACTTTTCCAGCATTGGGGTAACAAAAATGACAAAGATATGCTTATTTATGAGACAGTCCCTCAAGGAATTTCATACCAAGAGGCAATGAAGAAGAGCAAATACTGCCTTTGCCCAAGTGGGTGGGAAGTGGCAAGCCCAAGAATTGTTGAGGCTATTTATGCAGAATGTGTGCCTGTGATTATTTCACAGAAGTATGTGCTTCCTTTCAGTGATGTTCTGAACTGGGATTCTTTTTCTGTTCAAATTTCTGTGAGTGAGATCCCAAAACTTAAGGAGATCTTGATGGGGATCACACATGAACAGTATTTGAGAATGCAGGAGAGAGTTAAACAGGTGCAGAGACATTTTGTAGTGAACAATCCTCCCAAGAGATTTGATGTTTTCCATATGATACTTCATTCAATCTGGCTTAGGAGGTTGAATGTTCATGTCAGATAATCAATCAATCTCATAGTCATCTTAGTGACAAGTAAATATAGGCTTTTTTTTTTTTGGGTAAATGATGTTGGCTGCTTGATTGAGTTGTATATAAATTCAAGGCCAAAGTGCAATATTGGTCCTATAAGTTTGCATGAGTTCCCAAATCAGTCCTATAAGTTTTTTCGTCTCAGATTTGGTCCCATAAGTTTGAAAAATTCTCACCGTTAGTCCTATCGATATTTCCGTTAAATTTTTTCCGTTAATGCTGATGTGGCATGATGACTGGGATATTGAAGTGGCAAAGTGGATTGAAATGGGACCATACTGCAACAAATATTAATATTGTGGATGTATTTAGTGAATTTGACGGAGGACTATGTTAAAATCATAGCCAAGGCTTCTTCGATCTTTCTTCTCGCTATATCCTATATCACTCCTCTTCTTCTTCTTCAAGTTCTCATCTTTCTTCTTCATCTTCAAGTTCTCCTCCTATATCACACCTCCAAAATCTTTCTATACTTTTTAAAGCTTCAAATCCCTGTCCGTTAGGGTTCGATACTGCATCCAACCACTCAACAGGTTGGAGCATACTGGGACATGGTTGCTTCCCACGTGGTTTACAATGCCGAAGAAAAGAAAGAGAGCTTTAAATTTGTTTCCTTCCATCACAAAGTGTCAGTAGCGAGACTATTCCTCTAACCACACAATATACTGCTTACTGATAAATGATAATGAATGTAGGAGAGCTGGTTATTGAAATTGAAATTGAAAGGCCAAAGTGCAATATTGGTCCTATAACTTTGCATGAGTTCCCAAATCAGTCCTATAAGTTTTTTCGTCTCAGATTTGGTCCCATAAGTTTGAAAAATTCTCACCGTTAGTCCTATTAATATTTTCGTTAAATTTTTTCCGTTAATGCTGATGTGGCATGATGACTGGGATATTGAAGTGGCAAAGTGGATTGAAATGGGACCATACTGCAACAAATATTAATATTGTGGATGTATTTAGTGAATTTGACGGAGGACTATGTTAAAATCGCTCTCTCAACTTCTTCGATCTTTCTTCGTCGATATCACTCCTCTTTCTTCATCTTTCTTCAAGCTCTCCTTCCACACTTCCACTGCCCTTGGCTGCCTTCGTAAGCCTTACCATAACCTACAAAATCGACAGAGCATCAGAGCGTTTTCTCAATTTGGCTGGCCCAGCATTGGAGTCTCTTGCTGCAGATTGTCCATGGCCAGGTATGCCAATAGTAGCCTCCTTATGGACCCAAAAGGCAAAGCGTTGGAGTGACTTCCTTGTCTTCTCGGCTTCTCGAACTGTCTTCCTCCACAACAATGATGCAGTTGAAGAAGAAAGATGAAGAAGAAAGATGAGAACTTGAAGAAAGATGAAGAAGAAAGATGAAGAAGAAAGATGAGAACTTGAAGAAGAAGAAGAGGAGTGATATCGACGAAGAAAGATCGAAGAAGTTGAGAGAGCGATTTTAACATAGTCCTCCGTCAAATTCACTAAATACATCCACAATATTAATATTTGTTGCAGTATGGTCCCATTTCAATCCACTTTGCCACTTCAATATCCCAGTCATCATGCCACATCAGCATTAACGGAAAAAATTTAACGGAAATATTGATAGGACTAACGGTGAGAATTTTTCAAACTTATGGGACCAAATCTGAGACGAAAAAACTTATAGGACTGATTTGGGAACTCATGCAAAGTTATAGGACCAATATTGCACTTTGGCCAAATTGAAATTCATTCATTGAAATTCATTCAACCATGTACTTTAAAATCCTTGTCCGTCAAATTCACTAAATACATCCACAATATTAATATTTGTTGCAGTATGGTCCCATTTCAATCCACTCTGCCACTTCAATATCCCAGTCATCATGCCACATCAGCATTAACAGAAAAAATTTAACGGAAATATCGATAGGACTAACGGTGAGAATTTTTCAAACTTATGGGACCAAATCTGAGACGAAAAAACTTATAGGACTGATTTGGGAACTCATGCAAACTTATAGGACAAATATTGCACTTTAGCCTAAATTCAATATACAGAATATAAAATAATCATTTAATTACACTAATATCTTATAAAATAATCATTTAATTACACTCATTACTTTAACTAAGAAATTTGATGAGAAACCTAATTGTAATATTAATCATCTAGAAAAAATGGGACGTGTGGAAAAGGGACCACTGAATGCTTCGTAGTTTTATTCAGTACAAAGTAGGAAAAAGTATCTTTTCAATCCTTAAATTTTACATTAATTTTTAATCTTATCATCAAAGTTTGTTTCCTGTCAATTTTCACCTCCAAAGTTTTACATGTAGAATAAAAATGATAGTAAATAAACTTTAAGGTCGAAATTAAAAATTGACTTAAAATTTGGAAATCAAATTGCGCTTCTGCCTACCAAGTATGACTTTTGAGATACTAAAGTCTTATTTTTGTGCATTTGCTTTCCGAGGGAAAAGTCCAGCTTGGTTGGCGACTTGGCGGGCAAGCCAGTCCATGAAGGCATGAAGCACTATAAAAACATAGACTTGGTAAGCTAACCTAATATTAACAAGTAATATTGTTTTATTTAGCAGCTTTCTGACATATATTAATATGGGTGAGGTGAAGCTACATGGTGCATGGGCTAGTCCTTTCAATGCTAGGGTGGTATGGGCTCTAAAGCTGAAGGGCGTGTGTTATGAGTACATAGAAGAAGTCCTTTCCAACAAGAGTCCTCAACTCCTGCAATACAACCCTGTCCACAAGAAGGTTCCAGTACTTGTTCATGGTGGAAAACCTATCTGTGAGTCCATTGTCATTCTTGAGTACATGGACGAAATTTGGCCACAAAACCCCTTGTTTCCTTCTCATCCCTATGACAGAGCCATCACTCGGTTCTGGGTTCAATATGCTGAAGACAAGGTACATACTCCTCAGATTCAACTCATGCTTTCAATTTTCTAATGTTGAATAAATCACCATAGATATTAGAACATTAAAAAAAATGGTCCAAACCTCATTTTGCCCCTCGAAACTAATTTTTTTTCAGTTCTGTTTTAGTTTTCTAACTTTTCCATTTATTTCACCCTTAGTCTAAAACATGATTTCATCGGGCTTCTGTCGTTATCTCTTAGCTAAACACTTGACTAGGACGACTTCTCTCTCATCATACATGTATTAATAAGTGAGTTGGTATAGAGCGAAAGAAAAGTATTCATTCTTAGAAGAAAAATCAATTACAAATTCATCTCCAGTTTGTGATTAAGAAGAAAGATATATCTTTTGCTCTCTACTTATTAGGACATGTATGAGAGAAAAATCTTGCATCTTAGTTGTTCAATTCAAAGATAACAAGAGAAACCAGAAGAAATCATGTTTTAGAGTTTAGACCAACGTTAGAAAAAATGGAAAAATTTGAGAACCAAAACAAAACAAAAACAGTTTAAGGACCAAAACGTAATTCACCTTGTAGTTTGAGGACCAAAATGAAGTTTTGACCATAAAAAAATATTCAAAGTGAAATATGATTTCAATTATGAAATCTTAGTATTGTGATTATTTTAATTAAAACTAATCTGGCTAATACCACAGAGTAGGTAAATGTTTACCAAAAAAATTTGGTGTTAAATGACATTTTTTGGAGCAAAGGAGGCAAATTAATTTCCTGCAATACCAAACTAAGTTAACCGACTGTGACATATCCTAATATATGTTGCATATAGCAGATTATTAGTTTTTCTTTTATGATTTTCAAGCTCCAAGTGATAATAACTTGAATCAACTTCTATAGTGCACTGCAGTTGTGTCAATCTTCTATAAGAGTGGCGAAGAGCAGAAGAAGGCTATAAATGAAAGCCTGAAAATGCTTAAAGTTGTTGAAGATCAGTGCTTAGGTGAGAAGAAGTTCTTTGGAGGAGACAACATCAACATTATGGACATAGCATTTGGGTCCATTGTTCACTGGTTAGGAATCATAGAAGACATAATTGAGGTAAAGTTGCTTGAAGCTGACAAGTTCCCTCGCTTGCATTCATGGATCAACAATTTCAGAGATGTCCCTGTTATCCGAGATAACCTTCCTAACCGCGAAAAGATATTGGTCTTTTATAAGGATGTCAGAGAAAGCTTATTGCCATCTTCCAGAGATAGTAAAAGCTAGAGAGATATATATGCCTATGTATGTCACAACTGGGTGTTCTACATCATCTTTATGTTATAAGTTTGAATGTTACTTTTATCATGTATGCTAGGAGAAATAATGTCATGCCTTCCTGTAATGGGCGAAAATGATTTAACTCTTAAATATTTGCCTCTAGTTTTTGTCCCATCAAATATTTAATGTAGATGCATTTTCAAATCTGGAACCAGAAATTCTTGTTTAGTCACACCTTATCTGTGATTACTATAATTTTTTTATTCCAGATTTTGTTCCCATGTTTAGCTGATGGAAGACGAAACCAAGACAAGTATGAGAATGACTAATTTCCTACTGCCAGAGTCTTCATGATGTAGACCTTTACGCGTTTTTGATTGACCAATGATATTTATGCTTTTTATTAGTAAAGCAAGGTTTGAATTCAACATTATCAATAAATTGTATCCATATTAATTATATTTTTGAAACAATATATCAAGTCTAAGCAGTATTTCAGATTCTCAGAAATTTGTGATATTCTCCCCAATATATATACAAATAAAATTAAGCCACTCTAGGTCTTCTCCTTCCTTAGTAACTCCTGTTAGCCATACATGGATGAAGTGAAGTTACTGGGATTCTGGGCAAGTCCGTTTGTTCATAAAGTAATATGGGCTCTGAAGCTAAAAGGAGTCAAATATGAGTATATAGAAGAAGATCTGTCCAACAAGAGTCAATTGCTTTTGCAATCCAATCCAGTGCACAAGAAAGTCCCTGTGCTTCTTCATGGGGACAAAGCCATCTCTGAGTCTTCCATCATCCTTGAATATATTGAACAAGTCTGGCCGCATAATTCTATGTTGCCAAAAGATGCTTATGAAAGAGCCTTAGTTCGGTTTTGGACAAATTTTGGATCAATCAAGGTAATCTTATTTCAAAAGTTGGAATCACTGTCATACACACTTGTCTTTAATTTTGGTTGCCCTAATTTAAAAGCTTTGAAAGTTTCTATGATAAAAGATTTTATCCTATGAAATATGAATGCTGACGTGAAACTGCATAGGACCTACAAAACTTAAGGTGGTTAGAATTTCTTATGGTATTTGATGTGTCAAGATCATGACTCTTTTAAAGTGTTTGATCTTCATAATTTCCATGATATATCACATATTGTACTCCACACATATAGTTATATTTGTACCAATTCTTCAACCAACTGTTGAGAAGTAGGGTTAGCTAAGGTCAATCCAGATCTTCTATAACTGACCTCTCTAAATTTCTCTGTAATTCATAATCCAAATCTTAAGTGAAGTCGTACGTTTCACTCACTCTCATCTCTCTTTGAATAAAGTGAAATTTAGAGAGATCAATTACAAAGGATCCAATTATAGCTAAGGTAGATCATGTGCTACTTGTGTTCTGCATCAAATGTAAACCTTGGTATTAAGTCCATGAACTTGAGACGCAGAATTTAGCTTGTTGTAATCTCCCTCCCAAATATGTCTCGTGAAGCTGCTATATAACTTTTCATAATGTCTCTAGTGTCTTGTAATGCCCTTGAAGCACCTGCCCTGTCAAAGTGTCAATAATAAAGGAGTTTCATTCGATCATCTAGCTCCAGCATAATGACAGAACAAGGCTTGTCAAATTTTAGGTTTGACAGCCTTATGTTCAAAGAAAATGCTAGTTTCGTTGAAATATAGGTATTCCACACCATAATATGGGTATGTATGAATCAGAAACATTTCAATTTTTTTTTTCAAAAAAAAGATAACAAGTCATATAATATTTGAGAATATGTAGTATCAGTGCAACTCTGCCTGTGTTTGCTTATGCTTACACTGACGGTCCTAAGCCCGTTAAAAGAGGAGGGTTGTGTTAGGCAAGCGATAGCCAACGTAAAACATTTGTCGTGTCTCTCGTATGGATCAATGTCAGTTGTTCCATATAGCCGACCTCACCTAGTGGGATAAGGCTTTGGTGATATGGTATAATATGTAGAATCAGTGCATAACGCTATCCATTTATATGAAACCGTGTAAAGTTCCCATGGCAAATAGTTCTCAAACACTTGGTGGGCATACATTAAATACAAGCTACATCTAATTACTTCCTTCCTAGTTGAAGTCTCATAAATACATGCACAGACACCCATAAAATTCTAAATTTGTACTGAATCGCTACTGTTTATGAAAAAACTTGTTTCAGGGCATCATAATCTATTCATTTTTCATCTCCAGCGAAGAAAATAGAGAAAAAGCGAGAAGAGAAGTGGTTGAAGTGCTGAAGATTTTGGAAGAGCAAGGTCTGAAGGATAACAAGTTTTTTGGTGGTGACAGCATAGGGTTATTGGACTTAGAGTATGGATGGATTCCTCACTGGTTTAAAGCCATGGAAGAAACTGTAGGTGCAAAAATATTGGAACCAAACACATTACCTCGCTTATACGCATGGGCTATGCGATTCAAGGAAATTCCTCTAGTCAAAGAAAACCTGCCTCCTTATGAACATCTAATGCTACATTTGGAGCGCTTTAGAGATAATCACATAGATAGAAAGAAATAGACATGAAAAATGACAAGGTCTAAACCTCTTCAAAACTCTATTTTGGAAACTTTTGGAATTAAATAAGTTGTTTGCTATAAGCAGATTCATAGTTCAATATCGTACTAATCCAATATTTTTTTTTGCTGCCCTAGAGAGAATCTTCAGCTGAATTCAAGAATTTATTTTTGAAGGATTAAATTTCATAACTTTTTAAAAGCCAAAGCCAAGGGAATCTTCAGCTAAGTTATTAATTATTTCTAAACTAAATGATACTTTGTAATCTACATTAAGTATTACAAAATTGGGTGACATGATGAAAAAAAGAAGATATATTGAAATAAGGTGTATTTAAAAATTAAAAAGAAAGAGAAAGGAAAGAAGATACAAGGTATAATATTTGTATTTTAATATAAAATACTTTGAATTTATGAAAATGTGATAGAAATTTATGTAATTTTCTTATTATTCCTTTTAATGTATTTACTTTTAAAAAAATAACAAAAAACTGTTTTCTATCTTTTTCTTCATATCACTTCCCTAAAACTATTCACAGAGTATAATTCAATAATTGAATTAGGTAATTTTAAACCTTCTTGTGCGCTGTTAAATTTGAGAAGAAATAATGATAATAAAAATAAGAAAAATCTTACTATTTTATCTCAAAATTTATATTTGGTAAACGGATTAATCTATAAATAATTTGTAATACCCCAAAGTATTATATTACACATTAGACTTAGCATTTGGCTCAAAAGTAAATTATGAAGTTAATCTAGAAGTCCTTATGAGCTTGTGGTTAAATTTTGGGAGCAATTTGACTCAAAAAAGTTTACCGTGTTTCATTTTAATTTCATTATGAGATACTTTTGAGTAAGAAATAATAAATTATAGATATAATATTTTTGAAAGTAAAATATATATTTGGAACCTACTATTTTCAATGAATCCAACAATATAATTTTTGTCAAAAATATCTATTTCTAGACTTTGAGCTTCTAGGGACTGATTTGGAAAGAAGTAAAATGTTTCTGGGCAAAATTATGATTTTCTGGTTAACTCTCTCTCTCAGAATTAGATTTTTACCCCCCAAATTTGGCCAAAATTGCGAAACAGCCCCCATCTTCTCCAATATGACAGCACCTGCGTTTTTTTTTTTCATTCATCTCCCTCACTCACATTTACACACATCTCTCCTTTCCCTTGCGACCACTCACCCCCACCACCTCCTAGGCCGCTGTCCGCCGCACCTCCACCGTCCGACGACCGTCGCCGGCGTCCAGCCACCACGGGCCGCCGTCCTCCTCCCTCTTTTCTCCTACTTGGTACAACTTTCATCTATTCTTTCACTTTTGCTTCTCTCTTTGAAAACCATGAAATTAGTTGATGTTTCCTTCGATTTTCTTGTGTTTCTCTGGTAATTTGTAACACTCTAAAGATTCCTAACACTTGGTTTAATGTCTGACTCCATATTCATCAATTTGGGACTCAATAGAAATTAGGGTTAAACTTTAAATGGGGTTTTGCTCAAATTTTCATGTTTCCTTGAAATAGATGGTTTATATGAGTTCAATGAGTGATGATTATGAGTTCTATACCATCAATGTGAATTTATAGAGTGTATTTTGAAATTTGGTGTTTTAAGGTAAAACTTTAAAGTTACAAATTGGTCCTCATGAATGACTTTGATGGTTTTTATGAGTTAAATGAGTTTTTTATACATCTATGAAGAATTTTGGAAGTGTAAGTTTGTATTTAAGAAGTGATCGTTAGTTTTACATCATGATTAAAGTTTTGAAGTGTTAATTTCTAATCTTGAAGAATGAAGGGTTAATAATAAGTTTTTGGAAACTTGATTGTTGATTAAACATTGTTAGAGCTCCCAAACTTTTACCCAAGCTCTCTTAGGATAATTGGTGTTTTGTGGTTAGTGGAATACCAAGTTGGTGGTATTTGGAATGAAGAAGAGACTTGAGGAGACTCTTGGCATGTAGAGGTCAAGCGAGTTTGTATGAGAAGTATTCTAATAGGATAATTGTATTTTGTTATGGATTTAGGTACCCCGCACTTGTCACAAGCTTGAGGGTAGTGTGTTAACTAGAGGAAATTCTAGGTCATTGAGTGTGACCTTCAGGTGAGTATCCTCTTTATCCTAGAACTTGTTTTCACATGTTGTGTGACATATTTGATATAAATTGGTTTTTGGCAAGGTTAAAAGTTTCTAAAATATACATATATATATATATATATTTTTAAAGATGCATTGAACAACTTTGACTGTGACATGGGCACGGGTCCCAGGCTGAACAGCTTTGACTGTGACATGGGCACGGGTCCTAGGCTGAATAGCTTTGACTGTGACATGGGCACGGGTCCTAGGCTGATTACCTTTGATTGTGTTACGAGTAGACATGCATATATGTGACTATTTGAACTGTGATCCTTATTATGAGATTTTGACTATGTAACGGTTTGACTATTTAAAATTTGTGGGGTTCCTTGCCCTCCACGTCTAGGATAGATTGGATTACTCACTGAGTCTCTCGACTCACCCTTTATATGTTTACCATTTTCAGCTTCAGGTTCACATGATCAGCCTTCCGGTGCCAACTAGATCGATTGGCCCCGTTTGAAGTCCCACATACTCGTCCATGTGGGTAGTTTAGCTTGATATACATTTTGATTTACTTGTATTTTGTACTTGACTCTAGAGTAGCTCTGTTAGACTACAGTTAGGGTGATGTTCATGAGAGCAGAGCTCTTTTTTTGTGTTTATATTGATTTCTGATGAGAGCAGAGCTCTATCTTGTACTGATACTGCTGAGCAGGTTGTTATATGTTGTATGGACCCTTCCACTTACAGGGGATACCATGCCGAAATTTCTCTAACGGTCATTACATGTTTATAAGTGAAGTTGTGCTTTCGGTCGGGAAATGATGAATCTAGGCTTACGGGTCATGAGATTACTATGTTTGGTCCGTGCGGTCACGTATTCCGTTAGGGGGTCGTGACATAATTAAAATATAGTTATCAATTATTTGATCTTTAAGTCAAAAATACAATTCAATACAAATTTAAATATAAAAAATATAAAATTAATTTAAATTTAGAAACTAAATCGTCAATAGGACCAAATTATAGATAATTGTAAAATTTTAGAAAACAAATGTATATTTCAAATATTTAAGGAATAATTCATTGATTGAGTATAGTAATTTTTTTCTAAAAATAATTCTACTAATATATTTGAGCGGATTTTTTTTTTGGTCAGAAATATTTGAGCAGATTTGATTGGGTGAATCGGGTCTGGAAGTCACCATTTCAATCTCTTTGCCGTCGAGAATGGGAAAAATGGGCGTTGATGGAAAACTCGCTTATCTTCAAGCTCCTTCTATGCGTTGAGGATGGAAAAATCGCTGATCTTCAAGCTTCTTCGGTTTCATCCCTCTGCTGGAAGCATGCATAACTTTGAAAAGGTTGGTTCACTGCTGAAGTTCTTGCAGTTACATACCAATTGGATCGACAGTTGTGTCATATGCCAATACCTTGTTTTCTAGTTTTTAGATATCTAGTCTATATATTTTTTCTTCCTATTTCTATCGGAACACCTTATTCAGCTCTTTCAGGAGCTTTAAAATGTGGAACCCCTTCTTAGAGGAAAACACTCCCCTTCATTTAAGAGAGCTTCAAATGAAAAGCAATGGCAAGTTAACTCTTTCCTGGAGGAAGTCCAATCCATACTGAAGGGCTTAAATTCTATTTTAACAATGGAGGCTGTTGAGCTGGAAAAATTGTAATTACCTCTTTGTGGACAAAAGTAGTAGTAATATTACTTAAATGCTCATGAATGAAGAGGTTTCACTCACTCATTTGGAGCTCAGCTATTAGTTTGCTTGAGGTTGCAATAACACATTGTCGAGCAATCAAGTTAGGAGTAGTTGCAGATGTCTATACTGCCAACAATATAATAAATGGATATACAAAATGCAGAGAATTGTGTATGGCCCGGGAATTCTTCAATGAAATGTTCCACAGAGACGTTGTGTCTTGGAATACAATGATCTCTGGTTATATAAACTCTGATGACCATGAAGTTGCATGGTCAATGCTGAAAACCATGAAAAGATGTGGATACGAATTTGATGGGCATACATTTGGAAGTGTGCTTAAGGGGGTTGCTAGTTCTTGTTATCTTGCACTTGGGCAACAAATACATTCGATTATCTTCAAGATGGGATTTTCAGAGAATGTATTTTCAGGTAGTGCCCTTCTAGACATGTATGCTAAATGTGGAAGAGTTGAGGATGCTTATGCTGTGTTCCAGAGCATTCCGGAACCCAACTATGTATCTTGGAATGCACTGATTGCTGGCTATGCTAAAGTTGGTGATCGTAGCATGGCATTTTGGCTACTAAAATGTATGGAACAGGAAGGTATGAATCTTGATGATGGTACAATATCTCCACTTTTGACATTGCTTGATGATTCTAAGTTTTACAGGTTAGCTATGCAGTTACATTGCAAAATTGTAAAACATGGACTTGAATTTGATACCACTGTCTGCAATGCGACTATCACAGCATATTCAGAGTGTGGTTCTTTACACGATGCCAAAACAGTATTTGATTGTTCAGTTGGATTTCGAGATCTGGTTACATGGAATTCTATGCTTGCTGCATACTTATTGTATGATAGAGAAGATCTTGCATTCAGAATCTATATTGACATGCAAATTCTTGGATTTGAACCAGACATCTATACTTACACTAGTATCATTAGTTCTTGTTCTTTGCAGGCGCATAAAGGTCATGGAGAATCCTTACATGGGTTGGTAATAAAAAGAGGCCTGGAAAATTCAGTGCCTGTTTCTAACGCTTTAATTGCCATGTATCTCAGATTAAATAATAGATGCATGGAGGATGCGTTAAAAATTTTCATTTCCATGCAGTCCAAAGATTGTGTTACTTGGAATTCCATTTTGACAGGATACTCACAAGTTGGCTTGAGTGAAGATGCCTTTAGGTTATTTGTACAGATGAGATCTCTAGTCATAGAAATTGACCACTATACTTTTTCAGCTGTCATCAGATCATGCTCAGATTTAGCAACATTACAATTGGGTCAACAGTTTCATGGCTTGGCACTTAAAGTAGGGTTTGAGTCCAATGAATATGTTGGTAGCTCGTTGATCTTCATGTATTCTAAATGTGGGATCATTGAAGATGCTAGGAGATCCTTTGAAGCAACTTCCCAAGACAATGCCATTGTTTGGAATTCAATCATCTTTGGCTATGCACAACATGGACAAGGCGATATCGCACTTGACCTCTTTTACTTAATGAGGGATAGAAAGGTGAAACCTGATCATATAACCTTTGTTGCAGTTCTAACAGCATGTAGCCACAATGGGCTGGTAGAAGAAGGCAGCAAATTTTTAGAGTCTATGGAATCTGATTTTGGGATCCCACCCCGAATGGAGCACTATGCTTGTGCAATTGATCTCTATGGTCGAGCAGGGTGTCTAGAGAAGGCTAAAGCTTTGGTTGAAACAATGCCTTTTGAACCTGATACAATGGTGTGGAAGACTTTATTAGGTGCATGTAGGTTTTTTGGTGATATTGAGTTAGCTAGTAAGGTAGGAAGCTGGTTGCTAGAATTGGAACCTGAGGAGCATTGCACATATGTTCTACTTTCTGACATTTATGGCCGGCTCAAAATGTGGGATGAAAAGGCTAATATAACAAGGCTGATGCGAGAAAGGGGAGTGAAAAAGATTCCTGGTTGGAGTTGGATAGAAGTGAAGAATGAAGTGCATGCTTTTAATGCTGAAGATCACTCCCACCCCCAATGCAAAGAGACATACCTTCTATTGGAAGGATTGATGGAGGAAATCACGTTGTTGGGTAGCGTTGCCGCTCAAATGCTGTTTCTGCAATATTTGAATCTTCTAGATGACTAATTAAATCAAAGCTCCAAGGATTCTTCCAAACTTTGTGCTGGCCGCTGGGTTTATTTGAAACTTTGAAGGATGGGATGTGTCATTGCCTTTTGTTATATGCCAACAAGAGCTCCATAGTAAAGAAGAATTTTCTAAGGTCTGTTAGGTATAATAGTTTAATAGATGTGCTTTTAATGCTTTAACTATGACACAAGCTTCCCATATCATAATTGACGCTGTTAAAATAGAAAATGGAATTATTTGCAATTTGAGATTGGACACCTTAATTAAAAATTTGGAAGAGTTCAATGAATGTGAAGATGTGTTGTTGTAGGTATATGTTCAACAGTTTATTCTTAAACAAATGTATCAGAAACATTAGACAAGTAAAAACTACCAAGTTTTTAAGATTATGATATATTTGACAAGTCTACTTTGTGTGTATTGAAATGTTAACGAGTTTTGACTTTTGAAGCATAATATTTAGATATTTAAAAAAAAAACCATAGGTGCATGGGTCTTTTGAATAGGACAAATAAGCCTTTATTTTTAAAATTGGAATTGGTGACGGTTCATGGGATATACTTTGTTGACTAACTGGCCGGGGACATGAAATTTCTTCTTTAAATAATGAAGCCATTCTCTTCTGTTAAAATCCCATGGCTTGTATCTGCTCTCTCATCTTGCATACATATAATGGCAGAGGTGAAGTTGCTGGGATTTTGGTATAGCCCATTTGTCCAGAGTGATATGGGTTCTGAAGCTCAAAGGTATCAGCTACGAGTATATAGAAGAAGACAGGCTCAACAGGAGCGAGCTGCTTCTTCAATCTAATCCAGTTCACAAGAAAGTACCTGTGCTTATTCATGGCGATAAAGCCATAGCAGAGTCCCTCGTGATTCTTGAATATATTGAAGAAACCTGGCTAGACATCCCTTTGCTGCCAACAGATGCCTATCTCAGAGCCTTAGCTCGGTTTTGGATTAAATTTTCTGAAGATAAGGTAGCTTTATCTTGATCCCTGGTCTTAATTTTTATCAATTTTTACTAGGTTTTAATTTAAAGTCTGATCAGTTTTTGGGTTATATTCATGCGAAGGTTTTTCTTCTTTGAGAGGTTTAGCTCTTATTATTACATGTATATTGAGTAAGTTCAAGTTGATTTTTTTCTTTAAAAAAAAATCTCAATTTATGTCTAATGGGAGAAGAAAAAATAGATCTTTATATGTTGAATATTATTGGAAAAGCTTAGGGAAAGTTTAATCAGAGATAGCTAAAATTACTGTACTCAACTAGAATCCTGCTAAAGCATAAAATGTTTGTTCACTTTGGCCGTGTTTCTGTTTGAGAAGGCTCCAACATTAACATGGTCACTGCTTATATTTTATTTATAGAGCTTAGCCAATGGAATAGATATCATGTTGATCTCTATATATCTAATCCCTCTTTGATAGTTTTATTTGATTTGGTTTTGTAGGCCTTTTCAATATTTGCACCAAACTTTCAAAGATGAAGAAAAGGCTGATGCATTCAAGAAAGTACTCGAAATTCAGATTATTGGAGGCACAAGAATTCCTTTAGAGGCAACAATATTGGATTGGTGTACATATCATATGGACTTTTTCTTTGGTTGCAAGGGTTGGAAGAAATTGTGGAAATAAAACTGATAGAATCATAAAACCTACCAATTTGCCTCGCTTGCATGCATGGGTTCAGAGATTCAAAGAAGTTCCTGTCATCAAAGAAAACTTTCCAGATTATGATAAGCTTCTGGCCATTCTTCAATGGCGTAGGGAAGGAATCATGTGAGGATCACAAACGTTATGAAGGTTCATATTCATGAGCATGTTTAGCAGAATAAGCTATCAGCTGAAGGAATAAAATACTAAAATAGTATATAAGGTCAGAATAATTAAAAAGAAAATTGTTTCGTTGGAGAAGTCTTCCTAATAAAAATGTTGTTGTATGTTGAAGGGGGTTAATTCAATGAGAAAATATCATTTTTTTTTATTAATTTCTGTTGGTCGTTCTAAAGAAAGTAGTTTAAAATTTCTTTTAATACGTTAAATGGGTATAAGAAGCTGTGCTTATAATAACCAAAAAAAAAACTCTTAAGAAAAATAAATCAGTTACTAAGCTAAAGATTTGATAGTTCGGTGTAGCCTTTGCTGCCCGCCTTCTTTCACCCAAAAAAAAAAGATTTGATAGTTTATCATAAACACAGATTCAAATAATGGTAATGGGGAGATAAAATGAAGCTTCTTCGTGAATTAACTCCCTTCAATATATTAAATTATTAAGGCCAAAAAAAAACTCCCTTCAATATATTGCACGAAACGGAAAGTCACATCCACCAACAGCAGGGATGCTTTGCTTTTAGGGTTTTTTCTAATTAGGTTATTAGTTAACGTGTCTCTTAAATATAGAATAAATGACAAAAAATAATAGATTTTGTGTATTTTTAAGTTTTTTTTTTGCTATTTCATATCTTTTTTCTAATTTATTTGCTCCTTGAAAAAAGAACACCGCGAATTTAAAATTTGAAATAACTTCTTAAACTCACAATTTCCGTAATAAGATTGGCTACATTTTGGTAATTTTATTCGATTGATTCTACTTTTCTGATATAATCCTTAATTATTTGTTTATTTTATTGATAAGATCCTTAATTATTTATTTAAATAACTTTCCTCTAGTTTTTAATTTCTATCCTATTTAGTTATATGCATAAACAGGAAGATATAAGATTATCCTAATTTTAACTATTTTTTTTATATTATTGTGATTGATTTTTAAAAAAAAATTGAAAAGACTAAATTATAAAAAGTACAATTAATTAGTCATAAAAGTTCAAGAGGAAACCTATTATTTGGTCCTTCTTTTTTCACAGTTTCAACTATTTGGTCCTTGCATTTTCTAAATAGACTATTTGGTCCCTCAAAAATTACAAATGCAAACTTAGTAGTCCCTATAACATATCTCCATTAATGACACTAATGATCTGGCCATCACGTGCACATGTGACACGTTAAATGTTACATATTTAACTATTTGGGACCACCTAGGATTTGAGATTTGGAAATGCTTCAATAGTTTATGTCGTATGAAGCTCCACGTGTAAGATAAATATTCGGATCTAACTCAATTTAAAGTCAGTTTAATTGTGTTTGTTGGTCTGGTTCAGTTGGTTTAGGTGACTAGGATGTCAAAGTGACATTTAACAGGTGTCATGTAAGCATTTAACGTTCACTTCATCAAGTAATTTAATAGAGGGACTAAATAATTGATGATTATGATAAATGAGAGATTAAGTAGTCTATTTCAATAAATGAGAGACCAAATCGTTGACTCAGTAAAAAAGGAGGGACCAAATAATATGTTTCCTCAAAATTCAATCAAACCTGGCCATGAAAATATTGAATAAAAATTAAAGCTTTCTATTAAATGCACTTTTCCATCAAATCTACATGAGCCCTTAATTCTGTAAAATGTAAAATGGAATAAAAATGAAAACGGTAAAGAACGAAGAGAGAGAAATGGGAGATCTGCCAGAAGCCAGAACAATATTTTCATTTCGCTTCTCTCTCTCTTCCTCTCCGATCAGATCGGCCACCCCTTGTCTGAAACGCTGCCCTCTGAGATTTTTCTTTGTTCTCAATTTTCCCGTCTCTTTAATTTTTATTTGTTGCTTTTAGGTTTTGAAAATTTCCTTTCCGACCGTTGATCATTTGATTTTTGGCTAATTCTTGTTCTGGGTTTCGATTGAAATTCTCTCGAAGTTTATTGCATTTGGGGTTCCTTGATTCGGTCTGCTGTATTTTTTTTGCCCCGTGAGAATTGAGACGGGGACGCAACTTTCGCCTTAAATTTATGAAAGTTTTGTGTTTGGAGATCTTCGGTGTCTATGGCGTCAGCTCAGGTGCTGCCAAACTCAGCCGCTTCATCACGGAAACAAGAGCATTTGGAAGCTGGAAAACGCCGGGTATGGATTAGATCCATTTGTTTTCTCTTACAGACTTGATAAAGATGTGGAAATTAAATTATAGATTAGAGGTTCTTCGCTAGTGAGTAATTTTATTCTTTTCATGCGAAATGGCCAAATATTGTTATGTGGTGAATATGAAAAGAAATTGAGACGCTGGTTTTGGGGTAGATATAGATATAATTTTACGTTTGTCTTCCCTCTAATAAAGCTTCAGTCTCTAAATTCTTGAACTGCTAGTTTTCAGTTCACTAAGTCAAGGAGGTGTGATTTCAGACTAAATTTATTTGCTAAATCTCGGGCATGCATCCTAAAAAGCAAAAATGGAAGGAAGCTGGCATTAGTAGAAATGAAGGGCAGCTGATCGGAAGAGAAAACTGCAATGAATTAAGTGCATATATAAATATATCTCATTTGTAAATGCATGAGGACTAGTTTTCGTGGTCCCAAAACTTTCATTATTGTTTTGATGATCAGAGTGTGCCTTTGGCTTGATAACAATTATTGTCTTTCACTTTATTTAAGAGAATGGAACCTAGCAGTACTGTACCCTTGATTGTTCTGGATTCTGGTTAAAACAAATGAATTCATTCCTTCTGTGTAACTTGTATGATGTCTCTAATAAAAATTTCCAATTCAGATATGTGTCTGTGTCTTAAGTCAACTGAGATGTAATTCCATCATACTAATCATGTATGTGCTGCTATGATATTGCAATTTTAGATGCCCATGGATGAAACATATCACCCTACTAATTTGAGATTTTGAACTTACGTCATTTATAGAAAAATAAAAATCTTTACTGTTTTGATGAATGCGAAGGGGTAGAGAGACAGGTGATGCAGGGAAGCAAGAGGAATTACAGTATATATGCTAGGTAAATTGGTGGGTTGAAGCTTTATTATAGGTAGGTAAGATTAGAGAGGCTTGCAAGAAATATATTATTGGTTTAAGGTGTCAATGGGTATCTGGTTGTGTGACTTGAAGAGTACCTGTAAAATTGAGATTTCAGGCGTGATGGTTCATAAGGCAGATTATAGCAAGGGCTAATTAGGGTTTCTAAAGAAGTGATTTTTATTGCTGGTTATTAGAAGTGAATAGGACTGGGCAGATTGGTAAGTTTAAATGATTGATTCAATAAATTTTGTTTTCTATTTGATATGTTGCTGTATTTTGTTTTGCTACTTACTGGTACTTCTTCTAAAAGATTATTTGTGTTTTTTTTTCCAAAATAAATGTTTTCATTTCTTTTGCAGCTTGATGAGTTTCGCAAAAAGAAAGCAGCTGAGAGAGCTAAAAAGGCTGCAACCAATAGTCTTGTTCCCAATTCTGATAGCCTAAATGGAAAACAACATTCCGAAAATGAGCATGTACGAGTTAATGAGTTAAATGGAGTTAGCACATCAGATGGAATTGGTGGAGCCGTTATTGACACATCAACTGCTGGGATGAGCAATGACGCAAACCTGAATTTGCTTAACCAGAGTAGTAATCAGGGTTCCTTGACTGGTAGAACTAGTCCTGCAAGGAATGATCTTAATTCTTTGTCTACTACTCTAATGGAGAGACACGACAATATTGATGAGATTAATAGATACAATGTTTCTGGTCGTACTGGATCTTTAGATTTTAGTCAAAGGAATGAGGAAAACCAGTTGAATGATATGTATAAAACTTATTCTGGTGGTTTTGGTGGAGTATCATACGGGAGTTCAAACAGTGAAAGGAAGATGTTTGATAATAGTACAAATCAGTCTTCTCTTCACGGGATGAATCATACCCATGCAAATAAGAGTGATGGTTCTTTGAAAGATTATACAGTTACTAATCAAGGCTCGTATTTTCCTTCAAGAATTACACCTCAGAATTCTGTTGATTCAATACCACAGGTTAAGCCAACTAATTCTAGCAATTCAGAAAGTGGCAGCTTGCATGGTTCACCTTATGGAGGTAACCTTTTTTCTTTTGGCCTAATATCTGCATCAGTGGTTTTTATTTGAGTTGGTTATAAATAGTTTTTACCAATATGTATGTTGATTTTCGTAAGAGTTATACCTGCCAATGGCCTTGTACCTCTGCTATTGACGTTGGGCATATGTTTGCTGCAGGCATCAGTGATTCTTTGAGTTCTGATTTGGGGAAGACTTTTACTAGCTTTGATAGTGGTTTCCCCAGTCTGCATGGTACTGCTTTGGAAAAATATGATGCCACAGGTTCTGATGCAAGAGACTCCCCTAATCATTTGTTGAGTTATCCAGCATCTTCAGAATCTAGTTCTAGGAGGTCTCGTCCATCTTTCCTTGATTCTCTAAATGTTGTTAGACCTTCTTCGGGGGCTCCTTTTTTGCAACCTGAGAAATATTCCTCTGCCTCCAATCATCTAGAATCAAGCATCATTGGTACATCAGGATCTAAATATTTTCACAATTCATCAGTGGAGACCAAAAATATGGCACCATTCTCAAATTCTACATCTACAAGTTTGCAGAGTCAATTTGATCACTCCTCAAATTCTACTAGTTACGGTCAAGACATTCTGAGTGAAAGTGCTAAGGAGAATAGCAAGGAGAAGAAGCATGATTTATATGCCCCTACACAAAATGAAGACTTTGCTGCTTTGGAACAGGTGCTTCCTACTAGTAATGTTCAAGGTTGTTTGTTTAATGCATTGAAAATTGAGCTTTCTGGCAACACATTCTTGGTACCTGAAATTTTAGGCTAGTTTGAAGTGTCAAACTATTAAGGTTTTGCATATTGGGAGTTTCTAAGCAATGCCCATTAAGAGAAGGCAGTATATGATCAGTAAATGTCATGAACAGAGGACTATAATCTCTTTACTCTCAGAAAAGTCTAGCACTTTTTCCATTTGTTAGTTACAGACTCATGCAACTCACTTCGGTTATGAGATGTGTTTTTCCTTTGCTCTCGTGGGAGTCTAAACTTTTTTGGATCTGTAATCTGTGCTTAGTGAAGGTATAACAATGTGAACTCCTGGAATTGTGGGTAGTTGAATGTGGAAACTGAAAGGAAACAGATGTTGTTATGTAGAGTACATTCTTGGATTTGTAGTCTGTTTAATGAATATTGTTGTTCTGTTATGTAGAGGTCGATTCTTGGGACATAGGGAGAGTTAACTTACACATGGTCATGTTATAAGCATTTTTCTTTTCTTTACAAGCCTTTTAGCTTATTTTTTTTTCATTATTGACTATTGAAATTGCAGCATATCGAAGATCTTACGCAAGAAAAGTTCTCTTTGCAACGTGCTCTTGAGGCTTCACGATCATTAGCGGAGTCTCTAGCTGCTGAAAATTCATCAATGACTGATAGCTATAATCAACAGGTTGGCCTGTCAATTAAACTGTGATTTTATAGGATAATCGACTGAGGAACTGCTTCTGGTTTTATAGGTTTATTCTCAAGTGGATGCTTGTAGTTTTAGTTAATATATTTATTATATTATCTTGACATCAGTATCCCCATTCCCACATGTTTAACCATGGAGCTAAGAAGCATGGGTACGCTAATCTCAGTGGCTGTATTCGTACCTGGTAACACAAAAATACATTGACATATGTATTTGATTCGTATCTCAACTTTTATGTACTAAATTCATATATAGGTTGGGGATCAGGAAGTTAGGTAGGGAAAAGTGGGATGATTTAAGCATTTTGATTTGTTGAGGAGAGAGAATTGGGCATTTTTTATTTGTGGGAAGAGGCGAGACATGGGAGAGCGGGTATGGATCTGTTTTGTACTTTTTGAATTTTTTTGGCCAAATTAAATTAGTGGGAAGTCAATTTTTCGATAGAAAAACATGTTTTTTCTTTTATTTTTTAAATTCTATAAATATAATTAAGTATTATAAAAAATTTATTATTTATTTATTAAAAAAATATTATATATATGACATGTTTTATTATTTTATATAAATATATCATACCCATACACTATATTTGTAAAAATTACTGCATCTCGTACGTGTTCTTGTATCCATGCACAAATCCGTACCCTTTTACAAGCAACATAGCCATGGAGTTTCTTTTTAATTTATGGAGTTTTAGTGACAATAGTTTAGTCATTAATTTGGAAGGATTTTGGTCTGTGATAGGAGGAGCAGCAATTATGGTGATTTTCTTTGAGCCAGATTGACCTTGAGCTGCCCTGATCACCTTATGTATTAAAGTCTGTCATTGAGTATGAGATAGTGGATTTAATATATCACTGGGTGTCTCTATGTGTGATTTTAATGTTGTTACTTGTAAGTTATTACTGATTTGCAAATGTCTTGGAAGGTGGACACAATTGTTTCCACATCCTTGCTTGTCAATTTGTGCTGATTCTATCTAATATGCAGAGTTACTCAACAGACTTTGAAGTTTGATTTTTAAATTTCTGTTATTTGTTTATTTTTGAGGTTATAATTGTTCTTAAACTTCTCATAGCATCTTCCTTGGATTTATATATATTTTTTTTTATGCATTTCAACAGAGAATTGTTGTTAACCAATTGCAATCTGACATGGAGAAGTTGCAGGAAGAAATCAAACTGCAACTGGTTCGTATCAGTAATCCAATCTGTTTGTCTTACTCTCTTGGTTGTGTTGTTATACCACTGTGCAATCCATAATCTATGGAGATATATGTTTACTAATGGCATTGCAAGTATATCCACATACATATTTTGTCCCCATATGAGAAGGGAGTCTAATGTTGATAAGCAAAGGACATTAAATGTGTATGCCTTCATTTGGCCTTAAAAATCCAATGGGTTAGTTACTGTTTGAGAGTTTGTATGATAGATAAGATAGCTAATAATGTTTGTGATCGCTCCACTCTAGCACTTCTTTTCTCTATATCAATAAAAGGAGGGCAACTGAGAATATTTACTAGAGAGATAGACCATTTTCATATCTGTTGCAATGAGTGTCTTCTTTTAGGCTGTCCAAAAATGTTTTTTCATTTTGAAATTCAAAAAGGTCGTCCTTTTTTCTGGGATTCTTGGTTTCTTGAGATGGTGTTGAACTCAAAGCATTATGTAATTGGCTTATCACACTTTCTAAGAAAGAGGAATAAGAAAAGAAAAAAATCGGCATGCATGATTTTTGTATTATAGTACATCTGGTCATTCTGTGAATTTATGTAGAAAAATATCTATGTACCAAAAAAAAAATGTAGAAAAATATCTCTGTTTGTGTTGTTATATTGTGATTTTCTCTATTGTTTGTAGTTCCATCATTTGGGAAAGTTCTGATAGCAGAGTAGATCATCTTTTCAATTCAATATTTCTCATCAGACAATCAGCGAACCTTCATTACTGATTGTTACTGTGTCTTATTTTAATGTTTTAGGGTTAGATATATTTGGTAACTTGTCAGTCCTAAGGCTTGGACGTGTTAGTTCTGTGCCATGAGTTGATTTTCTAGCATTTAATCTTTCTGCCCCTATGGATGTTGGTTCTCTTTGATTGAAATGTATCATTTATATATGCACATTGAGCTCTGTAAGTTATGCTCCACTTCACACTTCCTCCTTCTGCTCACTTTGTATGTATGGAAACTTTCACGTGAGCAGATTGAACTTGAGTCTATCAGGAGCGAATATACAAATGCACAGTTAGAGTGTAATGCAGCTGATGAACGTGCCAAGTTATTGGCATCCGAAGTGATTGGTTTAGAGGAGAAGGTAGTAAATTTTTTTGATAAGTTGAGCCTTTTGTTATTTGCGGTTCAGACTGCTAATCTGCTGACAACCTTGCTTCTAATAACAAAACTTTTGTGGAATTATAATAATCTTGTTCTCAATGGAATTTAGCCAATAGGAAGGGAAAGTAACAAGAACAAAAATGGATAACATGTTGTGTAATAAAGAATTGGATATTCGACACACATGGGGGATTTATTATATCTTAGAATAGATATCTTAGATCTAGCTACTATAACACAGGAAAATGTGACTTATTTCTAATATAAACACAAGTAGGTAAACTCTTACATGTTTGTTCGTTCATAAGCATTATTACACTTCAATTTCTAAATTGGTGTATTCAATGAACTTCATAGGCACTCAGACTAAGATCTAGTGAGCTAAAGCTTGAGAAGCAATTGGAAAATGCACAAGCTGAAATTTCTTCTTACAGGTAATGTTACTTTTATTAGATGTATTCATTAATCTGGACTTTTCATTTGCATTTGATGTAGAAGATGCACAGTAATTAGTTCATAACATAATTGTCATTTTAATTTTATATCTTTTTCCTGAATGATATAATGACCATAACTATGATAATTGAAAATAATGGAACTAGCTTTTATAAGAGGAAGATTTATTTAAATTTAAGTATAGAATAAGGTAAGAGAGTTCTTTATGAATATATGTAAGGTCATTTCATCACAAAAGATTATCGTCTAGGAAAAGGCTTTTGAATTTTTCTTTTAATCAATATTTTTCACTCTCCTTGCACAAAAACCTTGGGGCTTCTAGCATGGACAAAGCACAAGGCTGCTGTATCTTTTGGTCAATTTTATGAAGGGTTTGATAATCAGTCACCTTTACCCAAGTATTTTTTATGTAGGAGGTATATAAGATGCATGCCACAATATTAGGCATTAGTCATACAACTTAAACCACCCATGAACCGTGGAGAACTCACATCTTTGAAGTTTTAGCTTTATTATTGTCTATAAAATACCAATTTTGTCCTTTCTATAACAACTAATTTTCTTACCAAACTAGAAAATCTTATATACTATGATATCTTTTTCTATGAAGAATGGGGATGGTGAGGATCAAACTGAACACTTTGTCAAAGAGAGTTCTTACACTATAAATGACCATTTTATCCTCAATTTTGAAAACATGTCAAAATAACGTTTCTTAATAATTCTTTCAGAAAAAAAATGTCTAGCCTAGAAAAAGATCGTCATGATCTGCAATCAACCATCAATGCTCTTCAAGAAGGTAAGCAGGCTTTAATTTTGATTTATCTGCAGTTTTAATAAACTTTTTTGAGCATTCACCTTATTTAAAGGTGTCATTGTAATTAATTGGTTTGCAGATATGCACTGGTGATGGTAATGCTAGTATTTTGCTCTTATAAAAAAAGTATTTTGCTTATTTTGTGCTTATGAAAGTAGGAAAAAGCCAGGATTAAAAGGGGAAATTAATTTTGGATTGAGTAGAAGGGAAAAACAAACTATTATTGTTGTAAATCTCTCTGATATTTTGTAGTCTGACTTTGCAAACAAGTTCCTAATTCAGAACTTTTCAGCTTGTAAACGTATCTAGTATGTTTCCTTTTCTTAGTTATTCTGTTTACAGTCATCCTTTTGGTCGCTTAAAGCAACATTTTTAATAATAGATTGACTACCTAAATCAAGATGGTTAAGAACAATGTTTATATGATTTTATTTTACTCCATACATAAATTTAATGGATCCATGTTCATTCTTTGCCCTTTCAATGGTGTAGAAAAAAAGTTGTTGCAGTCAAAGATACGAAAGGCTTCAGGAATTGGGAACTCTATTGAAAATCCAACTAATAAAAGAGATGCTTCTACTTACACGGAGGATATAGGTATGTACTACTTCTAAGTAATAATTATGTTTAAAGTGAAAATATCTTCACGACTGGTTTGCCAAGTTGCAATTACTATTAGGTTCTTCAAACTTAGCTTATCATGTAAGGTGCTTAGGTTAGATTTATTTTCTATATTAACTATATATCCTTTTGTAAAAAGTTGTTGTGTGGCTATCATGCATATCAGTTATGTGGTTTTCGATTTTACAGGCTTTTTATAAATTATTTTACCAAATTGAAGATCTTGTAAGAAGGGAGAATTCCCCTGGCATGTGTTTAGTAGGAAAAGATTTCTCTCTATGCTATCTTGTCACTTAGTCCTTCTAAAGGATCCCATAGATATTACTTTGACTTTCTTACATTGCTGAACCTTGAGGGCTTGGAATTGATATTGGCATTTTCAGAGGTCTCTATGTTATTACTTCTAGTTATGTTTATGTATATATATTTTGTAGCAAACACAGATGCAGCCGGAACCTCTAACAATCAGGAAATGCATGATTCTGCTGCTGATTCCTCAAGTTTATCCTTGGTTCCTGAAATTGGAAATTCAGCTTTTGGAGTCTCTCCAGCTAATATTCCTCGTGATCAGATGAGATTGATTGATAACATTAATGCACTTATTTCTGAGGTAGCATGTGATCTTGTAAAATTTTAGATCTTTAGTGGTATATTGTACTCCTCCCCCTCCCCCATTTTACTCTTCACCCCCTCCCTCTTCTATCCAAAAAGAGAAAAAAAAAAAAAAAANCCTCCCTCTTCTATCCAAAAAAAAAAAAAAAAAAAAAAAAAAGATCCCCTTTACTCTTCCTCTTCCCTGCTTTCTTGTGTCTGATAAGATGTAGTTTCAGTAGCTACTTAATAGGCCTCAAATATTAATCACTCAACATTTTTATGTGCAGTTAACGTTGGAGAAAGAAGAACTAATGAAAGCTCTGATATCTGAATCATCAGAATGTTCGAGGATGAAGGTAATTTAATTAGTCTGTGGCTTAGAATTAGTTAACCCCTATCGTCTACAAGATTTAGGCATTCTTTACTATTATTGTCAACACCATTAATGGTGCATTATTTTAGTTCTTGTAAGTATGAGTTATTATTGGATGGATAAGATGAATAAGATGAGACTTAAATGAAAAAAGAAATGCTTTACTCTTGTTGAACTCCTAACAATGCATATCAAATAGACTATTACTCTTCTTTTAGTTGTCTCATTATGCCATATCTTATGTTTCGTATCTGAAGGAGTTGAACAAGGAGTTATCCCGGAAACTAGAGACCCAGACTCAAAGATTGGAGCTTTTGACTGCTCAAAGCATGGTTAGTGACAATGTTCCAGCAAGACAACCAGATTCTCACACTACCTATGAGAATGTGCCATATGCAGATGAGGGTGATGAGGTACCATATACCTTCAGTTTATGTGTTGATATTGTGTAGTTGTTAACTTCAAATTTGTCTGAATAATTGTACAGCATATCATTAATATATCCTCATCTTGTTTTGTAATTGATTGCATCACCAACTGTGAGGAATGTTAGTAGGTCTATGCCTACCTTTTACAATTGTAACTTCATTGGTTGCTCTGAAATAAAGGGGTGCAAAACTTGTAAGGAAAAAGGAACTGACATTTTTCTATCTATCCTACTAGGTGGTGGAAAGGGTCTTAGGGTGGATTATGAAGCTGTTTCCTGGTGGACCTGCAAAACGAAGAACCAGCAAACTTCTGTGATAGGTTTGACGCTTGACTTGTCATTATTGTCATCAAATTCTACACTTGATATTGGGCAATGCTTCAAGAAGCTTTTCTCCAGTGGGATATCAAAGATAAAGAATCAGCTAACTTTGATCCAAAGTGTACACCGAGATGGCTTTTTTGTGTCTAGTCACCTCCTCAGTACAGTGGAGGCCGTGATCTGTATATTTTGAGTGAAACAATGCATTCTTGAAGAAAGATGAGCTTCTTTTCAAAGCTGCTTATTCATTGGTGAATCCAGATGCAATTATTTTGGAAGATATACAATAAAATCTGTTCTGTAGTTTTATCTCTGATTGATTCCCAAGTTTTGTTCTTCTAGTTATTGGATATATACGAGAATGTACCCAAAAAGCATAGAGGGAGACAGATGTGGGAACATTTGTGACATATATGCAAGTGAGTGTGACTTGTGTAAGACAGAATATAATAGAAGCCTGTGTTTTATTGCACTTTTCAATTTCCACCATTTCTATGATCAGTGAATTAAGTCAAGAAATGGCCTTCCCTTACACAAATTTAACATGAATTAGAAGTCGCTTTTACGTGTTCTTGATAGTTTGCATCTAGCTAAACTGCCCTAAAATTCAGCCCCAAAGTTGGGCCATAGTGATCTCACAAGTTTTGAGATAATGGCACTTCTCAATTCCCATAATCAGGAACAACGTCAAAATAAGCCCACATGAAGCTGCATTGCATGTTACTTCAGACTCCAGAGGCTTTTCATATGTATGTGGAGAAAAGAATAAGCACTGACTCTGATAAAAATCTTTCTTCTAATTCATTGAAAATAGGGTAAATTGCAATTTGGTACCCTGTGGTTAGGGGCGGTTCCCCTTTGGTACCCTGAAAGAAAATTTTTTGCATTGTGGTACCCCGTGGTTTGCTCCGTTAGCGATTTGGTCCCCTGAAGTTTTTTTCTGTTAGGATTTAACGGCAAATGTACGTTAAAATGTAAAAAATCTCCTAAAAAGTCTTCTCTTATGCGTTTAAGTCCTTTCCCCTTTACTAAAAGGGATCAAAACATAAAGAATTAATTATAAAA
>QANZ01055132.1:0-10015 GCA_003254925.1 Chamaecrista fasciculata | reverse complement strand
TAATTTTAAAGTTTTCATCAAATTTATGGATTTTTAATTATTTATATATATAAATATATACCGTGTCGTGTTGTGTAAGTTTAAGAATTTGGCATATCAGTGTCTCTGTGGCCGTGTCATGTTCTGTGCCGATATCCGTGTCTATGCTTCATAGGTAGTGACCCTATGCCTCTACCCGTTTTCACAAAATAAAAAAATGCTGCTACTTTTTGGTTTTGCAAAAATTGGTAGCGACATAAGCACTATGTTGCTATCCATTTTTGCAAAAATGAAAAATGTCGCTATTGTTTTAATTTTGCAAAAATGGTTAGTGGTAGGATATCTTTACCCGTTTTAGCAAAAGTAAAAAGTTCTGCTACTTTTTTGTTTTGCAAAAGTGGGTAGCGCCATTGTGGTGCCATTCTTTTTTCTTTTGAAATTGCATACAACATCTTGAAACTTTTCTATTTTTGTCAAACTCCCTCCCTCATACATATAAGGATTGAAACACACATAAAAATAACATCAATGTTCATTTATACTAAGAACTTTAGAGTTGAAAAAAGATCTTATGTGTCATATTCTCAGTTAGTCATCTATTTAGTATGAGTTTTTTTTGTGATTGATTAGAAGATGATTTGGTAAAGAATCTACACTTAACGGATCAAATAAACTATAATCTGACAAAAGGGTGTTAAATATCCCAAATAAAAAAAAAACTCATGGGCATGTAAGCACAATTGTAAAACTCAGGGTATAATTATGCGTACATAACTTAAAAATTAGGGGTATCTGAGCAATTTGACCTTATCTAATAATCTTTTCTACTATAAAATAACTTATTGTTTGCAAATTTCTTTATTAAAATTGCCCTTACGATTTTTTTTGAGTAAAATAACTTTCCGGTCCCTGATTTATGCACTCGCTGACAGATAGGTCCCTGAATTTTACCCACTGTACTAGCCGGTCCCCGAATTTTGCAAACGCTGCACTAATTGGTCCCTCCGTCATATTGGCGTTACAAAAATGCTGACGTGGCCATAACGGACGCTGATGTGTCTCGTTATGTGCTGACGTGTCCCGTTATCGCCACGTCAGATCCCGTTATGTTGAAAAAAAAAATTTTTGCCACATAGATAAATAGAGACACATCAGCATTGTTGTAGTGTATTTTCTGGTCCTTGTGTTTTGGCCAGTGTACTTTGCGGTCCCTTAATTGATCCAGCCACTTATTCTCAATTCCCCCTCTTTTTCCTCATCTTCATTCATTTTAGTCCAAAATCCTCAAAATAAAAATGTAAAGTTCCCCAAAACTCTTCCAAACATTTCAATTTAGTCTTTAAAATTATTTAAAACCCTAAATCCTAAAACCCCAAACCCCAAACTCCAAATCCTAAACCCTAAAAAAAAGGTTTGAGTTGAACAATTGGGTCCTTGACCCATTTTTATTCCATCATTTTCAATTCTCCCTCTTTTTCATCATCTTCATTCATTTTAGTCCCAAATCCTCAAAATAAAATTGTAAAGTGTCCCAAAACCCTTCCAAACATTTCAATTTAGTCCATAAAAATATTAAAAACCTTAAACCCCAAACTCTAACTACTAAACCCCTAAATCTTAATTTTTTTTAAATCTTCATCTTCATCTTCCCAATTTAACATAAATCTTTAATTTTTTTTAATCCCTAAACCTCCTAAAATTCTTTTTTTAAATCGTCATCTTCTTCTTCTCATATTAAATTTCTCAACATCATGCCATACCTTGCCAAATCCATCCCCACTCTTATCAGAAATACCCTCAACAAGGTATCCATTACCAATCCTCATCGGTGCAACCAAATTATCCTCGGACAAGTGAGACTGAAAGAAACCCTAATACGAGAAGTTCAAACCCTCATCTCATTTATCACTGAGGGCTTTCTTCTTCTTCAATCGTCGTCGTCTTCTTCTTGTCTCTGAAATTCGAATCTCTTTCTCTCTCTAACACTTATCTCTACTTTCTCTCTCTAAAACTCGCTCTTCTTCTTCATTAAGATGCGTGAGATCCTTCACATCCAGGGAGGCCAATGCGGCAACCAGATCGGAGCGAAGTTTTGGGAAGTGGTTTGCGTCGAGCACGGCATAGATTCGACGGGAAGGTACCAAGGAGACAACGATTTGCAACTCGAGCGAGTGAATGTGTACTACAATGAGGTGAGTTGTGGAAGGTTCGTTCCCAGGACGGTGCTTATGGATCTGGAACCAGGAACCATGGATAGCGTCAGATCTGGGTCGTACGGTCAGATTTTCAGGCCTGATAACTTCGTGTTTGGGCAGTCTGGAGCAGGAAACAACTGGGCGAAGGGGCCGCTTATTCTTGATGAAGCATTCTCTCATCTTCTCTTGAACCTTGGAAATTTCCTCTTCTGCTTCAACCTCATCGTGGTTGTCTCCAACCTCCATGGCTTAATTTTCGTTTGTAGCAGTGGCAGAGGAGAATGAGGTCTCCGTCGGCGGCGGCGACAGGCGAGGGGGGAAGTCGATGAGGGAGAGGAAATTGGAGAGATTGTGATGAGGAGAGTGAAGGGAAGTGTAGATTTGGAGAAGATGAGTGTGGTCAGTGGAGGAAGAAGGGAGCTGTTTGGCAATGAAAGTGGCTTGTTCTAGAGAGAGAATGAGGTCTGATAGTATTAACATTTGCCATGAAATTGGAGAGATTGTGATGAGCAGAGTGAAGGGAAGTGTAGATTTGGAGAAGATGAGTGTGGTCAGCGGAGGAAGAAGGGAGCTGTTTGGTAATGAAAGTGGCTTGTTCTAGAGAGAGAATGAGGTCTGATAGTGTTAACATTTGCCATGAAATCCATTGATTTTGATTTTGATCGATAGATGATGAAGATAATGAAAATTAGAAAATAAAGTTTTAATATGAGAAGGGGAAGATGACGATTAAAAAAATTAACAGGTTTAGGGATTAAAAAATTAGAGATTTACGTTAAATTGAGAAAATGAAGATGAAGATTTAAAAAAAAAATTAAGTTTTAGGGATTTAGGATTTAGGGGTTTAGTGGTTAGAGTCTGGGTTTAGAGTTTTTAATATTTTTAAGGACTAAATTGAAATGTTTGGAAGGGTTTTGGGACACTTTACAATTTTATTTTGAGGATTTGGGACTAAAATGAATGAATATGATGAAAAAGAGGGAGAATTGAGAATGATGGAATAAAAATGGGTCAAGGACCTAATTGTTCAACTCAAACCTTTTTTTAGGGTTTAGGGTTTGGAGTTTTGGGTTTGGGGTTTTAGGATTTAGGGTTTTAAATATTTTTAAGGACTAAATTGAAATGTTTGGAAGAGTTTTGGGGCACTTTACAATTTTATTTTGAGGATTTGGGACTAAAATGAATGAAGATGAGGAAAAAGAGGGGCTATTGAGAATAAGTGGCTGGATCAATTAAGGGACCGCAAAGTACACTGGCCAAAACGCAGGGACCGGAAAATACACTACAACAATGCTGCTGATGTGTCTCTATTTATCTATGTGGCACAAATTTTATTTTATTTTTTTCAATATAACGGGATTTGACGTGACGATAACGGGACACGTCAGCGCATAACGGGACACATCAGCGTCCGTTATGACCACGTCAGCATTTTTGTAACGCCAATATGACGGAGGGACCAATTAGTGCAGCGTTTGCAAAATTCGGGGACCGGCTAGTACAATGGGTAAAATTCAGGGACCTATCTGTCAGCGAGTGCATAAATCAGGGATCGGAAAGTTATTTTACTCGATTTTTTTTACATCTACAAATATTTTATAGTTGAAAAGAATGAGTTGCAGGGATACGATTGACATTTACCTCTATTTAGTTATTAATAATATAAGTAGGAAATACTGATTCACAACTTGAGCTTCTTCAATAATCATCATGTCTTCTTCTTTAATGTCCCAAGTCATAACATTTGGCATTGATTGCAAAAAAGTACATTAGTTCAAACCTCAAATGCATCTTCTTTCAAATTCCAATAAAAAAATGACTCTTGCTAGTTGCTACCTAGCCTTTATTTATTTATTTATTTATCTGGTTGATGTTGCTATCTAGCCTTTATATTATTACATCTCAGGGTGCGTTGAGATTGCCTTTAAGGGATTGGAGGGGTTAAGTATGATATTTGAGAGATATTGGAGTGGTATGATATTGGAATGGTATGATAAAATAGTTTTTTTATGATAAAATAATATTTGGAATTTGAGAGATATTGATAAAATTGGGATCTGATATTATTTAAAAGGGTATGTAATGATTGTGGTTGGTTAAAATAATTGTATAGGTATTTTAAAATTGTATAGGGATAAAATGAAAATTGATAATGAAAGATATTGGAGGATATTGAAATGTTATTTTGGAGTTTTGATGTGGTATTAGTGGAATGATATGATATTAAAATTGTCTCGAAATTTGGGTTATTGAAGAATTTGATAAAGGAGATTGTATTGGTTGTATAATATTGGAGGTTGGAAGTGTGAGGAAGGGACCTAAATGTAATTTTTGAGTACTTAATTGTAAATTTTTGGGGACTAGATTATATATTTTCTCTCATTACTGTTTTTTAATTTATTTTTAAATTTTTATACTACATAAAATATTACCTATATATATATTAGAGGAGAGACCAAATATATATTTTTAGATTCTAAATTATATATTAGAGATTGGTAAATTGGACCTTAGTTCATGGATCAAGTTGAATATGAAATTAAGAATACATGTATATATATTAAAAAAAATCTATTTTAATTGGGGCCAACTTCCTTAATTTTTTATAAAAATTTTATATATAGGGAGTTATTTGAAACTACTCTCAAATTTTCACCTTTTGAGTTTCCTCTTTGACTTTTTGATTTTATGTATTAAACTAAAATATTAAATAATAATATGATAAGATGAGAGCAAATGAGAGAAAATAACTTTTTAGTTTCCTTTCACCTACTTCAAGTATTGGGAAAAAAAAATAGAGGAGGAGGGAATTCACTTTATTCTTTGTAAAATTTTTCAAATATATAGGGATTTATATTATATGAGATTACAAGGCCCCCATTGGCCCCCTAATTCAGCCACTATATATTTTTATGTGTGTGAAAGAAAAAGAGACAGGTGTAAGTAAAAGAGAAAAAAAATAATAAAATAATTNAGATTAATCATTTCATCCTCATGCTTTATTTAATCAAGTACTTTAGTCCCTATTACCTAAACTTGTCATATAAATATTTATTTGAAGTTAACTAACATAAATAATAACAATACGAAAGATAAACATCAAAATTTCAAAAGTCCAATTTAATTATATTAGTATTGATATTAGTATATAATTAATTATTATTGTATTATTATTTTTATAAGAGTTTTTAGAAAATAATATTATTGTGTTATTATTGTGTTATTATTTTTATAAGAGTTTTTAGAAAATAATATTAATACATAATTAGGTATTGAGATATAAAGTTTAAAGATTTATAAAGTAGAGAGTAATTTTTAAAAATGTAGGGGCCAAATTAAAAACTTAAGTAAAGTATAGAAAACAAATTATTAATTTCTTTCTTTTAATTTAGATACATAATATGATATTAAATTTAAAATTGATTAATCATTCAACATATTTTAATTTATTTTTTTTCATTTAACCAACTAATTGTACTGCACTCGTGAATTATCTATTTATAATTATATAGACAATAGACACAAACATTTTTTTTTTAAAAATTTAGCCATCCAATTATGCAGCCCTATGAAGCATGGACACTGACACGAACACGAGACACAACACGGACATAGACACATTGACACGTCAGATTCTTAAAATTACACAACACAGCCTATATTTATATGTATAAATAATTAAAAATTCATAAATTTTGATGAAATTTTAAAAATTCAATATCCATTCATAATATATGTTATGCAAAAGACCCTTTCATGCCCCTAACGTTTGGGGTCAGTTTTAGTTATGCCCCTAACATTTGTTTTGTGTCAGTTTAAGCCCCCAATGTAAAATGTTGGTGCCAATTATACCTAAACTTCAATTTTTTTGGGCCAAAGTCCTATTTTGGTCCCTCAAGTTTGCTCAAAGTTCCGTTTTGGTCCCTCAAGTCTCCGGTGAACTTTCCGGCGAGAAACACGGCGACCCCGACAACTACGAAAACTCCTAATCTAAGGTTTTTTCACCTCCTGAGTTCAATGACGACCTCCATTTTGCGAAAAAATGACTGGCAAGCCACTGAAAAATTACATAGTCGCCGAAAAATTACACAATCGCCGAAAATCATATTTCTGGTCATTTGTTCGCAAAATGAAGGCCGTCATTGAGCTCAGGAGGTAAAACAACCTTGGATTAAGAGTTTTCGTAGTCGTCGGGGCCACCGTGTATCTCGCCGGAAAGTTCGCCGAAGACTTGAGGGACCAAAACGGAACTTTGAGTAAACTTGAGGGACCAAAATAGGACTTTGGCCCAAAACAAATTGAGGTTAGGGTATAATTGACACTAACGTTTCACATTGGGGGTATAATTGACCCAAAACAAACGTTAGGGGTATAATTGAAACTGACCCCAAACGTTAGGGGTACGAAAAGGTCTTTCGCCTATATGTTATATGTGATATTATTTTCTATTCTTTGTCGTGATAAAGTCACAAAAATTAATTTTATATTTTGAAACTTATGAATATGTGTCATGTGGGTGTCGAATACGAACATGTGTCCGACACAGCGACACGCTGTCAAAATCATACAATTTTGCAGCTAGCGCCTAGCAGCCCCATGCGTTTGAACCCATGACCCCTTGGAAGACGAAATAAAATTGCAGAGGGGCCACCACTAAGTCATGCACTGAAGTATGGTTTTAAAATCAGTATATATGTATATATTAGGAAATATAGCTAGCCTAAGGGGCTCCACCCCGACAAAACATACTAATACTTAACCAGCACATCACGGTCTCAGGTGGTATCAAACTAGCTAAACTATATCATTCTTATTATTACAACAAGTGGACCTACGGGTGGACCATGGTCGGGTGGGAACAGTCGGAGTCGGTTTCGGTTCAGAGGAGCATGAAGGAGTACAACGAGTGGTAGGAGGAATTCCCAGCTCAGGTGCGGGGATTAACTTCCGATCGCTGGTGACCGTTAACATCCCCAACAGAGGCACAAACACATCTATGAATGTTAACGGAGTGAGAATTCGAGAATTCTCAGTAGGATACTAAACTCTACTTACCCACTTATCCTTGTCCCTACATCAAACACTTACATATAGATTCTAGAGCTAACAGCTAATCCATATCACAGTTAGACAATTAACATAATTTCTATATCATTCATCATATCAATTATCATCATCAGGATCAGTCATGTCATCAGGCATACTTTATCAGTTAATAATGTAAGCAATAGAGTCAAGTGCACTTACCAGATTATCCATGCATTAATTTGCACATTATGCAATAGCTACCATTATTGTTCTTTCTTTCCTTTCTTTCTTTTCGTTTCATTTCTTTACATCATCACTGGTCGTGGCCGTAGCACTGTTGGAGATTATGGAGCAAACGCAGCGGAAAAGGTAGAATTAAAATTTTATAATCTCCTCCGCAGGATCCACTAATTGTGTTTATACCAGTGAGATAAGATGTTTACCTAAATCAAACGGATGCTTGAATGATTGCAATTCCAAGAAGTCCACAGACTCGTGTCCTTCCTCTGCCGGTGATCCACACGAACAGTTTGGCAGATACTCAAGTGCTAGCCTCCAATCTCTTCTCCAAGAGATTATGGGAACCAATCTACAAATCTTGAAATTTCAAGAACACTTCTTGAAAAACAAGAACCAAGTGGCGCACTAGTATGGAATTTTTCCTCAAAAATTCCTCACCAAAACTCAAGAGATGAGCATACTACCAAGAACGACTTTCTTGGTCACACTTACTCTAGGTTTTGCGCCTCTTTTTCCTCTCACACACAATTCGCTCTTTAAACCCTAAGTTTAGGATTAGTTCGAAACTCACCCTTTGTTTTCTCCACTTAAGATATGCGACTTGCTTGTGTTTTCTCCGCTGAAAGATATCTTGGGTTAAACCAAAATAATAAAACCATTTAACAAACCATAACGGGAATTTTTCTAGACCTTTTCTAATCCAAACAAACCACGAATGATTTGCACCTGGTCTGAGATAAAGAAAATTATACCATGCAGCTTGGTAATCAAAATAAGTGAAACTGGGAGGAGTGATTTCAATAGGAAAAGCTTGGGGGGTAAGTACGTGCTTATCCCAATCAGCGACAGTTAAAACTCGAAGAATTTTAAATTTAGAAAAAGCTACTTCATCATCAGCAGGGCAGGAAAGCTTTTTAGAATTTCTATCTAAATGGTTCAGCTCAATGGATTCTGTTGCAACAAGTATAGCTTCCTACCATTTTCTGGTTTTAAAGGGTTCTGGAATGAAATGCATTTTCAGCGGAAAGATTCTATTAGCAATTTGCCCGGGAGAGGCATTGCATTGACCATACTCAGATTCAACAACGGTAATGGGAATAGTAACACTTTTCTGAGTGCAAGGGGAAGCATGTGAAGGAAAGGACTGTGCAGCAGGAGGAGAGGCTTGTACAACAGGGGAGGACGGTTCAACTGATTTTTCTGGTGTTTTCAGCAGAGGAGAGGGAGGTAAATTTGCAACAGCTTGACTATAAGGACGAGACAGAGGAGAAAATCTATTATGGGTGGAAAGGTTCACTAAAGCATAAGGCATTTTAGGAGGAGGAGGAGATGAAGAAGGGGGTTTAGGAGGAGTAGAAGGAGATGGGGGATAGTTACCAGCAGCAAACTGTCTGCTGGGTGAGTTTTGAAGCAATTTCCCATAATTTTCTATGGGACGTTTGTCATTCTTTCTTAATCCCTGATCTCTCTGGACACTCATTGGTTTGTTGTCTGAAGCTCTCATCTCTCTTTCCCTGTAAAAATTCTCTTGTTAAAAAATCTGGTAAAGCATTTTTAGAACCTTTAATGTGTTCAATGTCAAAATCAAAACATGCTAAAATTGCTTGCCATCTTGCGAAAATATGTTTTGAAACTAGATTTTGAACATCTTTTTGTAAAACATCTTTTGCAGCTTTGCAATCAACTCGTAGCAAAAATTTCTTATTAAAAACATCTTCCTGAAACTTTGTAATACATAAAACAATAGCAAGAATTTCCTTTTTAATAGTACTGTATTTAGATTGGGCCTCATTCCAAGTACCAGAATGGTATCTAACAATTTGTTCCTTCTGTGAAACTTTTTGCTTTAAAATTCCGCCATATCCTATATCTGAAGCATCCGTCTCTATAATCATAAAGGCCTCTGGGTCAGGAATTCCTAGGCATGGGAGTGACTTTACAACTTGCTTAAGGTTTCTAACTACTTGAGTCATCTCACTGGACCATTCGGGGGGATTCTTACGAAGCCTACTGAATAAAGGTTTACAAATTATTCTAAGATTGGGAATAAACTCAGAGACATAGTTTAAACATCCTAAGAATCTCTGTAATTGATTTTTATCTATTATCTTATCCGGGAACTTATCAGAAAACTCTATAGATCTACTGATGGGCTGGATGGTTCCTTGATATATCTCAAAACCTAGAAATCTAATCTTAGTAAAAAATAATTTCATTTTCTTAGCAGAAACAACTAATCCACTTTCTTTTACAATGTTATAAAACTGATCTAAATGCTTAAAATGCTGTTCTATGGAATTAGAAAATACTAACGCATCATCGATGTACACAATAATGAAAGCAGAGAAAGGATTAAAGATATCATTCATTATATGCTGAAATTCAGAAGGGGCATTTTTTAATCCAAATGGCATGACATTCCACTCATAATGACCAAAAGGAACAGTAAAAGCAGTCTTATACTTATCTTCCTCAGTAATTTGAATTTGATAATGTTGGGAATCCTAGGCGCCTAAGGCAGCGGAAGCAAAAATTAAAAAAAAAACGCCTAGGTCCTATGATTCCCGAACGGA
>QANZ01055075.1:197100-228922 GCA_003254925.1 Chamaecrista fasciculata | reverse complement strand
AACAAATTTTACTAAAATTACNAATAGCTCCAAAGGGTACCAAAGTGTTAATGGAGAATACCACAGGGTACCAAAGTGTCAAGTTTCAAACCACAGGGTACCAAAGTGAAATAGGGTCAAACCGCAGGGTACCAAAGTGTAATTTACCCAAAAAAAAAACTCACATCCTAACTTAAATTGAAAAATAGGATGTAGTCTGTTATTAATTTATCGAAAGAAGTTAGTCAAAATATAAAATTGACCAAAATGTAAAACATTAAAGACAAAATTGATCAGAAAAAGAGATTAAGGACAAAATTAAAAATTAGTGTAAAATTTAGAGACGAAATTAATATATTTTTTAACAAAATGTATGTAAACTCCCACAAAAGGATATTTATTAAAGGGTAAATTACAAATTAGATACTTGTGGTTAGGCCGAAATGCCGAATCTCACATCACTGTCGTGTAGTTTAAAAATCTCACTTTGGGTACATGAGGCATGCGTCGTTTAGCAATTAGGGTACCTGTGGTTTTGCTCCGTCAATTTTAACGAAAAATGCTGACGTGACACTCACGTAACTCAGTGAAAACTCAAATTTTGATCCACGAACTATGGGATAAATTTCATTTTGGTCTTAAAACTACTTTTTATTTCAATTTGGCCTCAAACTTTCATATTTGTTCCATTTTTTGTCCCACAAATATTATTTCATATGGTTTACACCATTATTTCTAATATAAATAATTAAGATGAATCATTTCTCTTTCAAATATAGGAGTGATCATGGGATGGGTCGGGCCGGATATGAGACCCGACCCCATTAGACTCAGGTCAGGCCATCGGGTCCGACCGAGCCAAACTGGGCTACTTTATTTAAAAGAAAAAAAAATCATATTTTTTATTCAACCCACATATATATATTTTTTTGTATTTTTTATGTTTTTGTTTACCCCAGCTCAAATACGTAATAATAAATGAGTTGACAAAGAGAAGAAAAGAAATTTTCATTCTTAGTTACAAATTGGAGATAAATTTGTGGTTGATTTTTATCTTTAATTTATGACTAAGAATAACGGTGAAAATTTCAATAAAATCATATTTTGGAGATCAAAACGGAAAAAATGTGGAAGTTTGAGAAAAAAGTGAAACAAAAAATAGTTTTTATAACCTAAATGAAACTTACCCCATAATTTGAGAACCAAAAATGAGATTCTAACCTTGGAGTGAAAACCAACGACTAAGATACAAGAGAAACCAACAGTTAAAATGCAATAGAAATTAACGACTAAGATACATTGTAAATCAATGGTTAAGATTTCGCCACGTTAACATTTTCCCTTAAAATTAACAAAAGAAAGATACAGGTACCCTAATTGCTAAACGACACATATCTCAAGTACCTAAAGTAAAATTTTTCAACTCAGATGGCAGTGATGTGAGATTTGACCTAACCATAGATACCTAATTTATAATTTACCCTCTATTAAAAGAATGAGAACTTTGCTAGGTACAATTTATTTTGTGAACTTGTTAAAAATACCTTTTTAGTATTGTCGATCATATATTTTATTTTGATAAAAACATAACTAATCAAAATAAATGCACCCTAATCTTATTAAAACTTCCATTTAAAAAAAAATAAATGTTTTCTTCAGTTTTCTGAATCATGTTGTACTGTGACATTTACTAAAATTTATGGTTGATTTTACTGCATTTAAAAATAATTCATAAAATGAAAAATTATTTTTTTATTATTAAATTCATCTAATATTTGATAAACACTTAAGTTGTATTGTTTACATCGTATCCTTTTTTTTCGGAATTATATATACATCTTATCTAATATAAAATATTTAGCAAATACTGATAATTTCTTCAAAAATAAGTTTCATTGAATATTCTAAACGGTATGGCTTTTCTATAATTAGCCTGTATTGTTTCCCAGTGGGGAAGGTAAGAAGGCCACGTTTTGAGTAAGATGTAATAGAGCACACTGGCAAAACTGGCATTATCTGCCAAAATTTTGGCATAAAAACATATTTAGCTCGTGTGAGAAAAAATAAAAACAACTTTGTGAATTCTCACACACAAGTCAAGCTGATTTCCCGGAAGTATCCAACACTAAGAAATCAGAAATGACAACGTGGTGTTATTGCAGCTGGGAAGGGGACAAGACAAAATAATAAAACTTGATGGGAATACATAATATGTAAGTCAAGGAGGGCAATTGACCATAGGAAGAAAACAAAGAGGGGATGATGCATGGTTGAATTAAAAACGTGTTTGTTATTGGGAAAATGGTATTAGTCATTGGTCATAGGTGTGTGTGACGTTGCACGCGGTAGTCAGGCTTGTGATCTCAATTCACAGCAATATTTGCCTCCTTATCACGTGTTTAGGTTCGTTTTAGGACCCTAATTCTTCGAAACTCCCTACTTGGTGGCCCACCACCACATGACCAGCTTTACATGATTAGCATAGCATAGAATTATTATTATTATTATTTTTAGCTAAAGTGCACTTTTGGTTCCATAGCAAAGGTTTCAATTTGTTCTCATAATTTTTTTTTGCAATTTTGTCTCATAACTTTGGCAAATGTCTCAATTTGGTTCTATAACTTTTTTTTGTTGCAATTTTAGTCACATAACTTTTGAAAACGTCTCACGGTTGGTCCCAATATTGATTTTCATCCATTATCTGTCGCTAAAGATGATCTGACATACTGAGTTGGATGATGACGTGACAAATATGGGTGAAGTTATGAGACAGATAGAAATTAGCTTGAGACCAACGAGGAGACGTTTTTAGAAGTTATGAGACCAAAATTGCAAAAAAAATATTATGGGACCAAATTGAGACCTTTGCCAAAGTTATGGGACCAAAATTGCAACAAAAAAATTTATGAGACAAAATTGAAACCTTTACCAAAATTATGGGACCAAAAGTACACTTTAACCTTATTTTTTTTTTGATAAAAAGGATAGCATAGAATTGACATAAGATATACCAAAGATATATGTGTATATATATATATTAAAAAAAATTGTTGATTTTTTACTATATTACTCTCGGTGAGAATTGATTAGGTCTGCAAAGAATCTAGCGTGAAAATAAGCATGATAACGCATAGAATGTTTAGTCATTTTATTATTATTTATATTTGTATTCGTTTATTATATTTATATCTAAAATATTAGTATTTGTATGATGTGTATTTTATATGATATTTGATATTTGACAAGTGTTCAAAATATTTGAAATATTAAAAAATTCATAGATATAATATAAAATATCTTATTTCAATAATAGAATATATCTTATATCTAATATTCAATATTTATTAACAAAAATATATTAATTAAAAATTTAGGTAGAAAATATATTAATATAATAAACTATTCATTTATAATAATTGATACAATATCTATATTTACTTGATATTTGAAAATTTTCATTTTAAATTATTTCGTATCTGATTTAATATCATGCAATCGATGAATACCAAATATGTTTCATAAGTAAATTGAAACAAATAGGGTAGACTTACCTAAATTTCATTGTGTAGAAATTAAACGATATATCTATTAAATTTTAAATGAATAAAATCATATATTCTTTAATTTATAAAAGAAATAAATAAATATATTATTTAATTTTTTAAATACTAATTTATATAATTTAATTTTTTTTTTAAAACTGAATAATTTATAATTTGCTTCTAAAGAAATCTCCATGTGGGGGAATAATAGTAATACCCACCGCTCTATTTCGTTTTCATTCAGCTGTATCGTGGTCCGTGGACAATTAATTGTATATAATTAATACAAGTAGCGTCCCCCACTATTTTCCCCATGAAAATAGATTGAGCTCTACGGCGAAAACAACGCGTTAAAATATTTATTTTGAAGTCAAACAAAAATCGGCACTCTTTCATTTAATGAAAGCAAAGCAAGAAGAAGAAAATACAAGTTATACTTTACTAATTAAGCATATTAAGCAAGAAGAAAAAAATTATTACATGAAATATTTGTTGAAGTACTTTATTGTGCTTATTATAATTTATTCTGATTGGGTTCTCCGGCAGGTACTCTTACTTTTTTATTCCGGCAGGTACTCTTACTTTGTTATAAATTGATCGTTTACTTAAGAATTAATCAATATAATTATAAAGTTTATTTTCAGCCACTTTAAACATCTATCCATTATAAATAAATAAATAAATCTTGCACTAACTGACAAAATCAAAACCTTATCTTTCACGGTGAGTCACAATCAACAAAAGATGAATATATAACCTCCTCTATACATAAAATGTAATTCTCAATGGGACAATAACTAAAGCTACATATATATATATATATATATATATATATAGCATTCGAGAAAGTTGGCTTGTCCATTCTAATAATAGCTGTGTAAATCAATTTGATTTACTCTTTTTTCTAATTCAAATTGAAGGCGAGCTTTTCTTCTTTCAGAATTGAATAATTCTGTCAAGTATTGGCCAAAAAAAAAAAAATTCTGTCAAGTGCCTTATAGGTTGTCTTCGTTATCATGGCATTAAATAATAAATATATTTTCTATTTTCTTTTTCTCCTGGAAAGAGACATCCCGTTTGTTATAGCTAAAATTCCAAGCTACTTGAAGTGGACGTGGCCTCGTTTATTTTAAGAAGCATTAGTTAATCACTTAATTATCAATATTTTAAGTTCGAACTAAAAATTTTGTTTGATATGCTAATCATTTTATTTACTTATTTTTTTTAAATATATTTTGCTTGAAAACTACATTATCTATCATTCATCTCTAAAACACTAGTTTAGGATTGAAGATTATTATCTTCAAAGTACCTTTGACTTCGAGATTTAAGTTACATAGATCTATGTTATACAGATATTGAGATAAAAAAAAAAAATAGATTCAATGGTAGAGAGATGAGGTGTCCCAACACCTCACCTCTTCAAAATTTTTGTCTATAGAAAATATATATAAAAAAAAATCCAAGAAACCAATTTTTTTAAAAATAAAATCAAAATAAAACCTTGGAGTCACATATAATTAGACATTATTTGTTCTAAGAAACTTTGTTTTAATTAAGTGTAATAGATGAAGAATCCTTATGGATCATACTGAATGATTTGGAACAAAAGTTGTGTCCAATGCTTGCTGGGTAGCTGCTGTCTCCTGATAAATGACATAACCTTGAAGTATAAAATGAAATCTGATATATGCAGTTTCTCTCCTTTGATCTTGACGAGATTGATGAAATTGGTGGATAATGAACAAGATTCATATTAATGTTTACGGAAACAAGATTTGCAAAACAACTAAACAACAACCTCGGCCTCAGAGGTATACTAACCCGTGTTTTTTGTGTTGCTTTTCTTTTTTTTGTGCTTTTTTCAGGCAGATGAAGAAGAGAAAGATCTTTTGCAGATGAAAATCCAAACGGCCATTTCAACTCTTAATGATCCTCAAAGCCCTATGAGTATCTGATGGATGATTAGTCACAATAAACCCCTATTTTGGTTCTTGACTAATTGGTGGATTTTTTATTTGATTCTGATTTTTCAATCGTTAAAATGGTCGCAGTGTTGCACTTTCATCCCACCTGCATCCAACATTTAACGCCAAACATGCTAATTTGTTGATTTGGACATTTATTCATTGTGGGCATGCGAAGACACAACTTACTTGCTTGTCAGATTTGCAATTCAAGTAAGTTAGTTGTTCTTCGATTTGGTGTTGAATTTTAAACGGAGATGAGATGGAAGGGTAAACTTGTGATCAGCATCTTGATGATTTTGGTACTAAATTACAACATCTATGTATAGGTATGAGATCAGATTGAAAATCCACCAATTTATTAGGGACCAAAATAATGAAGGTTTTTTGCTTTCATCGGAAAGAAGTTTGTGTTGGGGGTTCTCAATTTCCAAATACACCATTGTTCTCTGCTTCTCCTCTCCCATGGTGTCGAGGTTTCTTTTTGTGTTTCCCTCAATGTTTACCTCTTTGATTTGAGAAAGTTTGCTTAGTTTTATCCTTCGTGCTTTGCTATGTAAAAGTTGTAAGTTTGATGTTTTCTACAATAAAATGGTATTCCATATATAGACTCATTGCCCATGAACCCATTAGCTTTTTCTTTTTGAGTGATAGAATATCAGGAACACTGGTCTTCAAATTCTCCAGGATTTGAATTCATGCTTGGTCTTATTGTGTGGTACTGTTCCAAAAGGAACAAGAAAGACTGAAAGAAGTATACGTACGTGATAAAGAAAATAGGTAGCTAGAGGTCTCTCATTGAGTAGTGACAACTGACAAGAATGCAATTTAATTACACGTAATCAAGTCTGATAACAAACTTGCACTCTGATGATGCAAAGTGCTGACTATGATTCATAACTTCTTAAGTCCTAACTATGGACTATGGTAACATTTTATCAAACAATCTCTTGTAAGCTGACTGACTGAGGGGTGCCTCGTGTCTTAAATCATTCAACTTCAAACTTGAGAATGGTAATGTTAAAGCACCATTGTTATTTCCAAATTAAATGCTATTCTATGTAATCAGTAGGTTAAAAACTAAACAAAAAAGCAAATTTAGATAAAAACAACTTATATAAGCCGACTATTAAAAAAGCTATTGGGACTACAAGCTAATGGCAAGGATTTGACTCTCAAATTTGAATTTTGTGAGGCACACTTTTATTTTATTTTTGTTAAATTCTATCTCTGTCATTGAATATTGTTAATGAGTCATCACTGATCATCTAGACTGTACAACCGATATACAAAAACTGAAAGAAACTATTGGTGATTTGTAATTCAAAACAAGAGACAATGAATGGCAAAAACACTCTTTTGGTCCCTATACTTTACACTAACTATAATTTCATCCCCAACATTTTACATTTTGGTCAAATTTATCCTTAGGCTAACTTCTTTCAATAAATTAACAATAAACTTTATCCTGTTTTTCAATATGAGTTAATATTTAAGTTTTTTTTTTCAACGATTTTATATGATATGTCATTAGTTATGTAGATTCTGTTATTAATATATGGTTAAAGTAAGACAAAAGGATAATATTGACCAAAATATGAAACATTGAGGATGAAATTGACTGCAAAAACAGATTGGGGACAAAATTGAAAGTTTGTAAAAAGTTTGGGGATCAAAATGATTTGAGCATGTGGGCCAAAAAGCTTAACCCAAGCCCAAACGATTTTAGCAAATCTTCTCAAGGCCCAACGGTCTAGGCCCAATCATTGCTTTGTATCTTCTCAATCGCTGCTTGTCCTCTGTGGGAATCAATCATCCTTCTCTCTCGCATGGAATCGCTTCTGGCTAATTACGCATCTTCAGACGAAGAAGAACAAGAGAAACTTGAGCGACCAATCCCGTCCGTTCCATCTAAACCCACTTCTGAAATCGCGTCTTCCAATACCTCTTCGTTCTTCTCTTCTCTTCCTAAACCCAAATCTTCTTCCCTTTTTCAATCCCTTCCTCAACCTAAGCAAACCCCCAATACCACCAATTCTCTAATTCGTCAACATGACTCTGAACCTCCCTCCAAAACTTCAAAAGTTAGCGGAAGCACTTCCTTTTTCTCCTCCCTCCCTAAACCTAAATCCCAAATCGAGCAAGAATCTCTGACGAGGGTTTCTTCCTCTGGCCCTAGTACCAAAAAGGTTGTTCAATTCAGGCCTCCCGTGATTCCCTTGCCAAAATCGAGCGAACTGGATGATGACGATGATGACGAAGATAATAGAGAAAATGAAGAGAACATGAGAAAAAAGTTGGAGTCCGTGCCTCAAACTCCGTCTGTGAAGTCGTTCTTATCCAGTATTCCGGCACCCAGAAATACGGCCACGTTGGGTGTTCAAACAACTTCTGGTTCAGGTCGACGGTCGATAATTGAAGCGGATGTACCAGCATCGAGTGCTGATGGCTCTGCGGCGATAAATAATTATGAGGCTGATCAAAATGCAGCGAGTTATGGAAATTACGAGAATTACGGGAATTACCAATACGGTACTGACCCCAATTCGGGGTATTATATGGGTAGCGATAGTTATGGCAATTATAGTTCAGGTATCGATCATAGTATGGGTACTCAGTCGGGAGCTGTGACCGCTGGCAATGACACTTCCTCGTCTTATTATGTAAATAATGATACATATGCGAGTTATAATAATACCTATGGTGACTACGGGCAATATGGAAATAACTGGGCTGACGGGTCCGGTGCAGCAGTGCAGGAGATGTCTGGGATCAGTGACAACGGGCTGAAAGTGTCTGGAAAGCGAGGAAGGAATGAGATTCCCTCGGAAGTTATTGAGGTAAAGCAAGAGGAGTTGATTAAGAATCGACCAAGAGAGGACCAGGTCAAGCTAACTGGAATTGCTTTTGGACCTTCTTATCAGGTAATAATGCTTGCTTGTTTTTTCAGTGTTTTCTCATGTCAGGGCATTCTTTCTTTAAAATGTCATTGAAGGTTGCTGAAATTCTTTCTATGCTTTTGCAAATTTCGACAAGGTAGTGTTGGACCCACTATGGAGCTAGTCGTTTTGTATCTGTTAGCTTAGTTGGTAGTAGGGGCTTTCTAGATAGTAAAATGTTGAGTACTGTTCTTCCACTTTTTCAGATAAGTTATGCTTCTAGTGAGCTTATAATTCACTGTCTTTTCCATCATTCCTGTCCTGTCTTCTGCTATTCCACATTTGGGGTTGAGAAACTCATTAGAGAGGGGGGGGGGNGGGGGGGGGGGGCAACAATTTGACTTGGTTTCTGATGTAGGAAAGCATGAGCCTAGAAGATGTAGAATTAGAAGCTAGAATTGCTGTTTATTTTATAAATAAAATGTGTGAGTATTATTTGGGATATCTATGGATTTTTGAGTTAGGTAATTCGGGTAATTTAGGGAGATGTTATCCCTTAATAGTTTTCCAGTAGGATTAGGAGATGAAATGAATTCAGTTGACCATTGATCCACAGATTAGGAATTGATGATTCTAAAGCATCAAGAGGTGTGATAACGTTAGTCCAAATTGTAAATGTATGCATGTTTGGAAATTTAGACATGATAGGGCAGGTACTGTGAAGCTTTTAAGAGGCATGTTTTAAAATTTGAGATTTAGGGGTTCCCGTCTTGAGCATTCCCGTTGTGTAATTGCGGTCCTGAGAGTATATTATCGGTAGGATTCTCAAAATCATCACTGTTAATTTAGTTAACACTCGGAGCTTCGTCCTCGCCTGTATTGGGGGGTTTCTACTATGTCAGATTTACTTATTTCTTTGTTAGGTGTTGATGATCATTTCATATTTCAAGCAATTGGGTTTTCTTATCTGGCATTGGTAAGTATGAAGTATGAATACATCATTTTGACAACGTGTTGCCGTGTTAGACACGTGTCTGTGTCTGACACCTGTTCGACACCCACACGATATATTCATGAGTTTCAGAATATAAAATCAATTTTTTGTGACTTTATCATGACAAACAATAGAAAATAATATCACGTATTACATGTATTATGAATAGATATTGTATTTTTTAAAATTTTCATTAAAATTTATGAATTTTTTATTATTTATATATAGATATATATATATGTCGTGTCATGTCATGTAATTTTTCAGAATATGACGTGTCAGTGTGTCTGTGTCCATGCTTCATAACTAAGTGCTAACTCACCGTTTAGGTTGGTCAATAACCTAAATTATGCGTACACTGTAAATTCACATTTTAACTAGCACTGAGATTGTTGGTTCTTTTCTGGCCTTGAATCGTTATTTTAGATTAACTGCTCACTTTTGTCCCCAGTTGTTTCTCTTCATACTAGTTAGTTTCATAATGGCAAAGAGGCCAAAAGATAGGCTGTGATCCATGTATAAATAATATTAATATTCATACAACTAGAGACCGTAGAAAAAAAGCTGATAGTATTACAGAGAACTGATAAGTGATTGGATTATTTATTACTTTATTAATTAATTTTTGGTTTTTCTTGGGGCAGCCTGTTTCATCAGCAAAAGGGAAGCCTTCGAAGCTGCATAAGAGGAAGCATCAAATAGGTTCTCTGTACTTCGATATGAAACAAAAGGAAATGGAACTTTCTGAGCGGCGTGCTAAGGGCATGCTCACCAAAGCTGAAACGCAAGCCAAATATGGATGGTGATTTATAGGGTGTATTCTCTATTGTTGTACTTCTATTTAAGAACAAGCATCACTTCATCTCGATGCAATAGGGAGCATTCTCTTTTTGTTGTATTTCTGAGGCTTAGCCTTGGAAATAAAAACCTCGTCGTTAATTCTTGAGAATAGTACTTGCATTTTATTTGGAAAAAAGTTTTGCTATTTGAATCTGAATTTATTCAATTAACAAATCTATCTGTTACACAATTTTAAAATATCACAATTGTCAACAATTTATTTCTTATAATGATTTTATCCTTAATTTTAAATTAATTTTGTATTATTTATTATTTATTCTAAACTTGTATTTTTTTTTAATCTTTGAATTTGAATCAAAGTGAGAATTGCGACAATTTTATAAACCAGGTAATATATTCAAATTATTCGGAGATTATTTTGTTTACTTGGTTATGAATAAAAAGTAGATTATTTCTTTCGTTTATAAAATTTTAGCTTTAATATATTGGCATCTAAAGACGTAATACATTAGTCGTAATGATGAATTAGATGACCTAAATGGGCAAATCATTCCCATGGGCAAAGTAAGAGTAATTTTATTCTGAAAAACAAATAATGCAACTAAAATTAATACATGTTTAAACAAAAAAAAATAATGTGCTAAACCAAGAATGCTAAAAGAATAAAGTATTCAATAAGCAAAAACTAATAGAACTAACAAAATAATAAGCCACAAGAAAAGTAATATATTAATAGGATTGTTTATGAGCCACAAAATAATGCAACCAGCCAACCATTTCACAGAAATATTTGTAATGATGACAGTGTTATATTCTGTTTTTTGTTTGGGAAAAATTTAGTAAAATTCCTTATATCTTTGCTATAAGATTTTCCAATCAACATTTGACACATGCCAAATATTTTATACATGACCAATCATGATAGAGAGAACATTAAATACAATTTTTTGCATGATCAATCATGGAAGAGAGAGAATGTAAACCAAGTTTGTGATTGAAAGAACTTTATAGCAAAGATATAAGAAACCTTACCTAAATTTTTTAGGTTTTGTTTTTGGATCAGAGACAATGTTAATAGTCTTATAAACGTGAATTTCAAGAATTATGTCCTTCAGCACAGGTAAAATGTAAATGCTGTTTAAAAGAAAACAAACAATTAAGTAGAGAATCAGAAGTCGGAAATCAGCCGACAACGGTTAATTTCACCTTCAAGCTCTGAAAGACGCATAACACATTCAACCCCAAAATGCAATTGTTTAGACGCACTGCATAGCTTTTAAATTGTAATGCCATGTATGGTTATGCATGCAAATGATGGTACACATCAACATACAGCCATCACCATCTCTAATTTGTCACAAAAATCACAGCAGTTAACGAAATCCACGTCAGCTATGGGAATAAAAAGGAACATAGCTATATTATGCAAGATCGGGTGATAACTAGATTGACAGGAAAATTTTGGTACATATATACAGATAAGTCGAAGCAATAGATTACTTACATCCCGTTCCTTGGGAGATTATGCTTTCTCTACCAATCCTTGAGCAGCTCACTAGCAACATCCTTGTAACTTACTTTCTTTTTCTTTGGAGGCTCTGCGTTGGACTGTTCAGGTGGCTTCTCATCTTCAACATTACAATTCAAAGTTTCTTCAACTTTCTTCGTGGCAAGGCTAGGAATCATGTCAAATAGCATCGCCTGTATCGGATCACCCATAATTTCAAGTTTCTCGGTCTTACTGTTTTGGTCACTATGCCGTTGGGTCATTTCAATTTCAGGGACAGACTGTTTTTCATATTCAACGTCCCTCAGAACATCTTGCTTAACAGAATAGCCTCTCTTTGATGGTTCAGAACTTCGTAATATTTTAGTTCCTGGGACAACTGCACTTTTCTCTGTCTCTTGGATTTCTAAAGGTTTCTTGCAAGATTTGAGATTGACTCCTCTAGTCTCATTCTCATCCTCACATGGTTTTTCATCATTAGAACCACCTTCATCTGTTTCATATTCAGATATTTTAACAGCCCTCTTCCCAACACACGTTCGTGGTCGTGCTCTTTGAGTTTGGTTGCCGGCTGCTTTTACCTTTTTACTACCTCTGCTAGCTGGAGCAGGCCTTCCACATTTCCTTTTGCCACCCTTCTCTGGGGACGCCAAGGGTACAGTTTCTTTAAGGGCAGCTTTTGCATTTCCTTGTTTATGTCCCTTTTCAGAGACAAGTGACAAATTTAGGTCTTCACCAAAATGACCCTCTGAAGCCAAGTCCTGTTTGCTGGAACAGTGAGCACCATCATGTTAATACTTTATTAGTTTATTAGCATCTACATATATATTGCAAGGTATCCAATTGATCACAACTAGGAGCATTAAAGTATCATTTGATGCCTACAATATCAAAGGTCCATCAAGTCAATCTTTCAGTGAAGTACAGTAGAGAATGTTTTTAATCCACCAAAAATTAAAATTCCTGACTTAAAAGGAATATCCACTTGGTCATATTATTCCAAAAAGTGGCTAGTGGTTTCATATTACTCCACTTAATCATATTATGCCTACATATCATCTTTGTAACATCAACAAAGGTGTTATCAAGGGTGTAGTTTCATTTCATTAGCCTCTCACAGTTTTTTCTCTTGTACTAGTCTGGAAAACATGTGAATAATCATCCATATTTGAACCTACCATTGTTCAGCAGTTGATTCTTCTATTCCACTGGGCTTCAATGTATATATTTCTTCTGGTAATCTTCGGCCATGTTCTAAACAATCTTCGAGCCACTGGGATCCAATGACATGCAGCCTCTTGCTTGAAAGAAAATTTCTTTCTACTAAAGTGAAACTACATATAGTAGAACAGCCACGGTTAGTTCTACTGAGAAATGAACCTTTTATTCAGAACATGCTGGAGGAAGCAAAAATTAGCATGGGTAATACTTTCGGCAAAAATGCTTATGTCAACATACCAAGGAAGATAGACTGATGAAAAGCAAAAGATGACGCAACCAGTACATTCACATGGTTTAACAACAATGTTAACTCATTAGTCATTATATTGTGTCTCGGTTGTGATTTGTCATAATTTGTTAAGATGCTTCTATAAGAAATAGAGCTCAAAATAGTAATTAATAACTACTATTAAAAAAAGTATCTATATTGTGTCATAATTTGTCAAGATGCTTCTATATTGTATCTCGCCTTATGTCTGTACAATGTCAAACTGAGGCATCCTACATTCAATATTGTAATTAATAACTACAACTCACAAGTATAGGGATTTGTTTACTATTAATAAAAGAGAGATTTCATTCCGAGAAAGAAGAGAAGTTATAGGGAAGGTGGGGGTGGGTAATAGGGTGATTCAGACTCATGGTGACAATAAGCAGAACAGATGGAGGCTAACAGGAAAGAGCTTGGTAGCAAGGGAGAATGTGGCATCCTCGAAATTTTCAGCTTGGTATGTTTTTAGATTTTACCCTTATCTACTATATATTGCTATTGTTTTATGTTTTCTTCTGGTTTGTTGAGTATTCTCCTTCCTAGTTTCTTCTTTGGAAGGCTGAAGTGGAACACACTGAATGGCAACAAAGGAGATGTTTCGAAGCAGCTACTAGAAAGCCAACAATAGCAAACCGAGTTATAATGCCACTAGTGGGAATGTAGAAGCCGACATCAGGAAAAAAGAAATATTGGGTACATCAGAAAGCCTTAATTCTTAAAGAGATAGAAAGTAAGAAACTGGGAATGTGGAAGCATGAGATATTTCTACTTGCACTGCAACTACTCAAAGTTTCTTTTCTTCTTCAGTGTGGACACTGGAATTATTATTTAATGTTTCTTTTTCTTTTTTGGATGGTTATAGGTTCTTGCCAACCACGTGAGCCAACGAAGAACCCTTGGAATTTTAAGGGAGTAGAAATATTGACATACACCGAACAGCCTATAAAAGAGTGTCAAATCTCAAAGTAATCGCATACTCTTCTGTTGAACAAATTGCATTTCATCAGTAGTTAATGATGCAAACACTTACATAACAACATACAAGACGCTAACCTTCTTAGTATTTCTTCAAAGTCTACATTATATCCTGGCACTGACAAGGCCACTAAATGGGTAGCACAAGCGAGATTGTCAGTAACTTTGCCACCACTCATGAGAATTTCCAACTGCAATCTCCTCAGAGAAAGTCCTAACAGAACTTCCCAATCTCCTTTCCTTCATGAGAAATTTGAGTAATTAGAGAGCTGTTTAGCAAGAAATGGAGAAAAGTAACCATCAAAATTTTTAACTGTAAATATTATTATCTAAGTTAAACAATTAGATTATCTTACAAAGGTGGTATCAAAGTGTGGAAATAAATGGAGCACCCATGAAAGTGAGACCACTTATCCTTTGGACAATATTTTTTCCTGTAATAGTCAATGGTGCTGATATCTTCTTTTGATCTGTTAATATTGCTTAAGAGCTGGAACAAATAATGAAACAAAGTTAAAATCAAATTCGATTGCTGCATGATCAAAGCTGATTTAGATATTTTTCTTACTTAAGAGGAGAAAAAGACATATAAGTCAAGTAATTAGGAGGTAAACAGGCCATCTTTCAGTGAAAGGTCCAGAAAACCAGGAGATTAAGACGTTACCCTTATCAAAAAGGGACTACAGGGCAGGATATCTTACATCTTAAAAGCCAGTTCCAAACATGCTAAATAAAGCGATATGGAGCAAAGATCATTTGATTTGATAGGAGGAGGTATGCCTCATTTTTACATAAACATACTTGTTTTTCACCTTCAAATTCCAAGAGCCTTTTTATTTAATAAGGCTGATACTCTATAAAAGGAGGGCAATAGCTTTTCATTCTTGAGAAGTTACATGTGATCTATGTATAATTCTTATAAAGCATATCATATTTAAACATAAGTTTAAAAAGAACAAAAGTTGGAGAGAGAAGGGAAACATCCCTCCCCCCCAATTCTCATATTATTCCACCTGTAAATCACCAAGTAGAAACCAACAAAAATTACCCTGGTCAGAGTAATTATTAAATGCTCCTCATGCTTCTACATTTACCATATTAAGCATAGTATTTCAAGCATTTGAAATGAAAAAATAAAAAATATAACTAATGCTATTACCTGCTTGATGTCTGCACAGCCAAGATCCATGTAGTAGGAGTCAGAGAACTCGTCAATTTCTTCATGTAACTTCTTCTTTGTGCATTCCGAAAGAAAGAGAAAGTATCTTTCAAACAAAACCATTGAAAGGAATATAACATCAGATATGCTTTAAATGAAGCTAAATAATTCCAGGTTCAATCAGGAAACTTACTTTGGCTGTAAGGCGACAAGCTTCTTTTGCGTACAGCAATCTAATACCCAGCTAGAATGGATGATATCACCACGACGTTTTGCTGCTTCAAATTTAAATCCTGTGTAGACCATTTTTTCTCAATAATGAGAAAACTGAACTAGGTCCTTTGCATGCTTTCCCTCAAGGGCACATGCACACATGCACAAAAAAAGTGGGGAGTAGGTAGAGAGAGGGAGGGAGAGAGAAAGAGAGAGAGACAGAGAGAGAACCCTTGCTCTCCGCTGCAACACAATGAGTGACTGAGTTATTCAGATTCATCGAGAAGGCTCCCCCATGCTCAGCAACCATCTTATGCAAGGAATCAAGAGAATGGGATGGAGGCACATTAACAAAATCTGTATCTGTCAAGGGAAATTTTTTTGTATCCACAAAAACTGATACATTATTACTTAATGCTCTCACTATCTTACATTATTCACCAACTTTGGAAAAACACAGAAAAGAAGGTAAAGCAACATAAAATATTTTTCTTAAAGAAAATATTGTTATGAAATTTTTTTTTGTAACAGAACCTTAAAGGATTGTCATCACGTCTTCTGCAAAGGCCACTGCTGAGTCAGACGTCAACAAGCTTTTGGATGAATGCAGAGTAGCAAAAATAGGTAAGCACGTCAAATTAAAATAAGAAATGCAAGAAAATATATAGAACAAGATATTTTCTAAAACACAATATCTCAAGTAAAAAATTAAGTAAGGGGCAGATCATAGACAACTCAAAAAACTCCCCAGGATACAAAACATCATATTTGAGAATATTAATGAGCCCCCCTTAACACCAGAAACATCAGTCAGAATAAAATGCGAAGGAACAACGGACATGTTTTTCTTTTCTCCCCTTTTAGTAGATTTCATGCGTTTTGATTTACTATCCTGCTTGCCGTCATATTCTGTACCCCCCTTTGTGGTGCCATTACTGGAATGCACTAAATCTATAAATGCTGCAAAATAGGAAAAAAAGTAAATTGACCTGAAGTTTTACAATGTGGATCACACTTAAATCAACACCATCTACATATTTGAAGAAATACGAAATAACATAAAGACAAAACTGTTATATTGATCACAATTAGAAAACCAAAGAACAATTTACACAATATACTTACATTGCACATCAAGGCATTCAAACCAGGGCTTATCATATCTCACCCTGTCAATACGAGGAAATCTCAGACTATAAGGTGCAGCAAATACCTGCAAATGCAACCAGACAAATGAAAATTGTTCAATTTAGGAGACAAGAAAATATAGGCAGCAACACTTGTAGTTATCAATAGACATTAAATTTCACACACCTCAGATTCAACAGTTCGAATATCACTGGTTATGGACAGAATTATTGATCTGCACGACAGGGGTAATATTGATCAACACTGAAAGCACAAGTAATATTTTCTTCAGATGTTAAGATGAATATGCTTACTTGTCAGGGCTATCAATCCACACATCGGGCCTTTCTTTTGAATGATTAGTAACTTGATAAAAACTTGGGGGTCTCTTCTTTGGGTATTCATACTTCCTATCCAGGGAAAACAAAAAAAAAAACAAAACAAAAACTAAAGTCCCACTGAACCACGAATACAATTTATAGAGTACATCTTTAATCTTCAACCATTTTGTTTAAACACAGCATACGTGACAGCCTATAAGAAAAAGCATACCTGACCAAATAGAACTTTGAAACTTCACATAAATGTCTAATATTGCATTTCTTTTAGAGTCAATTTTCTCAAATTTCCAGGAAATTGATGAAAATTTCAGACATTTTCACCAACATATAAAACTTACCTGAAATACGGTTTCAGTTTGGTAACTACAGCATCAAGCTCATCATCAGTAAGTCCAGTACCAACTCTACAGAAGGAGATAAATCTGCAATAAAAACAGACACCTATTATTATAACCATCTATAGATCACTACTACACACAGATTTCAAAACAGGCTAGCTCCAATGTGACTCATTGTCCTCCAAATTTTCAAGAAGAATGTAAAATTTTGCTATGGTCCATTAATGCACAGATCACTTACCTTCAGGTATCACCGTAGGGGAAATAGATTTTTAAGTTCAAATATGTTCATACAAAAAATTAGTTGCAAGAAAAAAAATTGCCCTGTTCAAACTAATCATATACTATCATATAGTTCCGAAGAGATTTAGGTAGGAAAAAATCATCATCATATTCACAATTCCATCATTAAACTAAATACTTCTCTCTCTTCCCTATCACTGAGCTGTCCAGAAATAAGTTAGAAGTTTTAGAACTTCAAAACTCAAACCATAACCTTCAAAATTAATTTCCATGTTTGCCAAGGAAAAAGAAAGAGAATAAAATACTTCATAAACAAAAATCAGATGTCATCCAAAATGGGTACCCATGACCAGAACTATCCATATGCAGTAGATCTCATTTGTTCTAACAATTGGTGCTACAGCAAGTGGAATGGTAACCAAGAAAATCTACTTCAAATTGAGCAGCAGAAACAAGTATATTTTAAAAAATTCATACCGCTTGGGATGTGTATTTGGTGATGGACGCTCTGCAAGACCCACCAAGAATTGAGCAACCTGAAATGAGAAGCACGCCCCTATAACTTCATATACAGCAATAGAATGCTAAAAAGTCAATTGATATTAAATATGACCAAACCTCGCCTCCTCGTCGTCCAGAGCCATAATAGCCACCTTCACAATGTCAAAACAACAAAGTCAAAACAGCCAAAGCTTAAGCTATGACGAGAAGACTCGTGAATATTTTCATTATAATCTCTCATAGATATATAGAAGTTTAGACAGAAAATCATATACCTATTATAAGTGCATCCAGATCAGCACCAGCTTGTATGTAGTCAGGCTTCAATTTCATCCACTTTCCACTACGGTCGCTAGGTTCCCATTTGGAACCAAGGTCTTTCAGAACAATGCCCTCATCTCTAGATGGAGCAATGTGTCAAAGTAGAACCAGAGGGAAATAAAAAATTAAAGCTATCCACAAAAGACTATAAAAAGCTAACTAGTATATTCAACAACATATGAGTTCTGTAGCCTTCATACTTCTACACCTGGAATTGATACTACGAGAACAGGTTAAATATAAAATATGAATACATAGATATATACACTACAATGCTTCAAAATAGAATGTAGGGTTAAAGTAACATAGATGGAGGCATATAGGGACCGAAGACAAACTTCATTAACAAGCCTGTATAGATAAAGATAATTCAAAGCAACCTTAAGATAACTAACTACTCTTCCAATCATTTAATATTTCAGCAACCAAGCAAACAAGTTAAATGTTCAAAACTCTCCTACTTCACGCTGTCTATGACCAAGTCACAAAAAAATCAATGAGATTTTGATTATACGTGTTTATAACAGAATGCTGCTTCGAATATTCTCATTAAGAATAAAATGCCAAAAATAAAAAGGATATAAAAAAAGAGAGGTTTTTTTTCTGACCTGTTCTCTATGGTTGCCTTGAAAAATTTCTCAACTTCATCCACATTATGAGCAATAAGTGACCAACAAGGTTCTCCTACACAACAGCATGGGTCAGAGCCAGATCTATACATGAACATGTGGGAAAGATAGATTTATGAAAAGATAGTCGTCAGTTATAGTGTAGTAAGTATACAAAACCGTTTTGTAGACCAACATCCAGTTTGTGTAACAAACGAACAATTACTCTAACAAAAAAAGGGGTGGGGGAAACCTTCCCTAAAATACATGACAGACAAATTGATTTGTGAAAGTATCTTACCAGAGGTATGATGAATGTTGAGACCACCATTAGGTATTAAAATTTCCAAACTACCCTTTAAGGGCCGCACAACTTTACTGAGAAGCTCATGTCTTTCTTTCAAGCTTTGGTGGATTACACTAGTATCTCCAACATAAAGGATATCAAATGCAACATCTAGCCGTTCTTAAGTCAAGGTATACAGATATGAACTTCAATTACTTATAGAGAAGCAAATTTTTATAACATAATAAATTAGATACCCATTCTTCCATTGACCCCCAAGCCCCAAGAAAGCCCTTCATAGCTGGATTGAGTGGTTGAACTCATAAAAATCAAGGATACAGCATAACTGCATCAGGGAGAAAATAAAAAGACCCAGAAAAAAAGTTAAACTTCAACTTGACAATTTTGAATACAAAAAGAAAAAAACCAATAAAATCCAAAGATAAAAACCTGTCTATCACTATCAAGCCCATCCCTTGCTGCCTTAGCTGTGAAACACAGAAGAAGAGTAAATGACAGATGCTATGGAAGGTGAAACCTTTGACACGGATGAATAAGTTTGACTAAGCTAGACAACAGTACCTATTTCCTGATTTGAACCAAACTCAGCAAAACGGTTCAACGATTTGTCCCAAACCAACATTTCACCATCAAGAATACACCTAAACAAGGTCAAAAGGCAAAAAGAAATTAAAAGATGTCAAAGAAAAATGACACTGTTTCCTCACAATTGACCTAGACATAGCTTGTCAAGGATATGCTTCACATGTAAGCAGTGTTGTCATAACCGAACCGGACAAAGACTCGGACAAGTGTTCGGTTCACGGTCTGATCGGTTGAATCGGTCGAACCATCGGTCGGACCGGATGACGCAATAAATAATTATTTTTAATATATTAAATATAAACCCTNTAGTATAAAAAAAAAAAAATTGAGAACCGCCGGTCCGGTCCAGCGGTTGGACCCGAGTTTCCGGTTCTTGGCCGGTTATTTCCGGTTCAACTATCATTTTGGTTCAAATGGTTGAACCAACTCGCTCATCTCTTCGGCTAGCGGTCCGACCGGCCGGTCCGGTCCAGTTTTCACAACAATGCACGTAAGTGTATGATTATACCAGAGTGACAATGTTATAGTGTAATGCGACTCGTTCTCTTGTTCAGAAAAAATATATATTAATAAGAAAGGAAAGAAAACTACAAAAACAGCCAATAAGGTACCTTTCAAAGAAAAGGAGACAAAAATAAAAACTTGCATTTTTCACTGAGTTGAAATCCTGTGTTACATATATATTCTGAATAAATTCATGTTAAAGTAACTACCGAGGAGAAGTTTGTGCATCCTACCATGGATATATACACAAATGCCACCAAGTTTTTCTGTAATTATAATATTCCGAGTTTAGAAGTAGAATAATAATGCATATCCTTATAGCCTTCCTCATAATAGTGATAATGAAATGATTAATCCAGAAAAGTATTACAATAAAGCAGACCTGGAGTCTGGAGCTATAAACAAATGGATCTCTCTCCCTCTCCTCTCTCTATGTCAGTTTCATTCACCCGTCCCATTATTAAACAAAATTAAAATAACTAGAGAAATTGGAACAGATCAACAAAATTTTGGGAAAAATACAAAAACTTGATATAAGCATCTACCTTTCCACAAGAACATTTTTTACTATAATGTCCAACATTGCATGTTGATATTCAGAATGGTCAAGAAAGTTCCTGCAATAGTGAAAAATAAATTGTAAATAAATAAAAGAGCACAACAATACAACATTTTCTGAAGAACAAAGCAAATGAGAAAACCACAAAGAATAAAATTTCAAAGATCATAACACATTAATGTCATCAGTAGTTTCTTCAACATATAAAAGAATATAATAATTACGAGAATACGGCTTAAAAGTGTGAAATAAAAAAAAAAAGGAAAGAGATAGAAAGCGGGAGGAGGAATCCTCCTAAGACAAAAGGTACTACGTCAGAAGGATATAAAATCAGGATAATCAGCTTTATTTATTAGTGCACTGCACACACTTGCCTTGAGAAGAAATGTATATCCGTTCCATTTTTATGAATTTGGATTCGATCACCATCAAATTTGCACTCAACGACCACTTCCTTCCCATGCAGCTAAATAGATGAGGAATGGCATTAGATAGATATAAATAAACAAATAAAGTTTGCATATAATCAAGTATTTTGGGACATCAAACCATTAGAAATAGATATTCATAGAGATCGTTTTGTGTAAAAACCCATCTCAAATAATTGCACAATGTTAGTAGATATTCTCAAGACAAAATGGTGGTATAAGAAAGACAAGAAAGTGGAATGGAATTTGACAAGAAGTGGGAAAAGAGATGTTTTGCAAGAATTGAAAGCTTGGTTGGAGACAAGCAACAGGCCCAGTGACCTCTTTCTGCCTTTTTCTATGCACTGTAGGATGGCAATCTTCATTAGTTTCATAGGAGATGAAGATATAAAAAGAAATTCATCAACTCTTTCCCAATAAAGTGGATCCATGGTTTCCTTCATATCCTGCATGTACTTTAAGGAATGTAATTAAAGGGCCTAGTGCAACAAACCTTTTTCCATGCTTCAGTGGCATTAGCAACTCTCTTAGCCAGCTGAGGGCGAACAGCTTTTCCAACTTCAATATCCTGCAGAAAAGAAACAAATATTTACACTTGCTAGGTTCTATTTTTGTTGTATTGTTTTTTAAAAAACAAATTTGGCCGATAATATTGGAAAACTTTTCAAATAACCAAAAAGTCATAAGGTTATAGTTGATCTTGACTTTTTTTGTTATTAAAACAACAAAGCAGGAAGACAATTAAACCCTCAGAAAATAGCATACACAAACATGTTTATTGATTTTTTAAAATGATTTTTTTAAATAAATAGATAAATAAAGGTCTAAAAAAAAAAATAAGCCAAACAGTCAATCAATCAACGTTTTATGTTATTTTTAGCTGGCCAAAATAATTCAATGTTGAATTTACTTTTATTTAAAATGTGACTAGAATATATATATATATATAAGGTAAGATCAGATTTCCGGAAATCATTTCAATATCAAAACTATTGAACTAACCTGCCGCTTATGGCGTAGATTCCGATCCTTTAGTTTTTCACAAACTAATTTTAAGTCACAAGTTACATTAAACAAATCTTCAGCATCAGGATGGAATTCATGGAAAATTACTTTTTCACTAATTCCAAGCTTTAGATCTGCATAAGAATTTTAAATCACGAGAAGAATATACAGAAGGTATAGAAATTAATTTTTTGGTATCATAAAAGAAAAACACCTTTGAGAATTATCATGATAATCCACTTCATTTCCTCTGCATTTGTCTTTTGAATAAGGGTAGAAAGGACTGAAATCTTCTCAGCCCTGTAAAAATGGCCATGCTAATTGTATGAGTATGACAGTAGCAAATGGTTGATAAAACAGGACAATTAATAAAATCCAATTTTAACTAGCAATTAGCATGAAGCCAGCAAACAAGATAAAAGTATTGCTCAACCCACATCCAGCATTTCAAGAAACTACATATGCTGCTAGACAATAGTAACATTTGGGTAAGGGAGAATCTGGTATAAATGGCTACCCCCCCTCCGGTTTCTTTAGCATCAGTAATTAATATTAATCACCTAAATCAAGCTCAAAAGATACTCCTGTCTCCAAAGACACTATCAAACTTGACAATTTAACTTCATGCCTCTTCAAGATTCAATGCGAGGGGATTGTGGAGCAACATTTTTTTTTTCTTCTTCATCCCATTCTAAAGGAGGGGAAATGTGTGGGGAGGACAGGGAGAATCATCAACATCTTGTCGATTGAGAAGAAACTTAAGGCAGTCAGATTTCTTACGTCTTAACATTTTGGTATCCAAGAAACCACTCTTGGGTTAATTGGTAGTGGACTATTGGGTGCAAGGAAAAACTTTCCAAAATCCTGGATTAAAGAAACTTTCAAGCAACATTTATTTCCTCAGTGTTTAGTAATTGCTTCTTTCACATTAGCAAGTCCCTTTTCTGGCTATTAGATGATGTGGCATTCTAATGTATCAGTGATCAGTGATCAACTGATCATAGATTATCACTTCTTTTGCTTCCAAACACAAACATTCAAAACCAAGGGATATAGATATTCAGCAATGTCTGAATGCAGATTACAGTAACAAACAATGATAAAGTATTGAAGTAATCAAATGGTAAACCTGTTTTCACTTGAAGCCAGTTTATCAAGCAAGTCATTTAACTCCCTTATTGTTAATCTACCAGATGCCATCCCTTGCCTACGCTGCAGCACCTGTCTTGCAAAAAAGAATGTAATATTGGAAACTTGTTATTCTTTTTCTCTTTTATTAGTTCACATCAGTAAATGAGCAAAGTTCTTTTTTGTGCAAAATCTCTAAACTATTATATGCTTATGCAAGTCAAACAACACGGTGGTGCATGGAACATACCATAACTTCTATTGTTGTTAGTTAACTATGTCTCTAACCTTATATTTTATCCCGATAACTATACTTGATCCCCAGTATTGCACCCTAACTTACCTAGCCCCTTTACAATAGATTCCTCAAGGTCAAAAGAATGTGAGGCATGAATATGACTGCAGAATAGACATCAATTTTTCAACGACTCCAAGTCATCAACAAGAAGAAACCATGAAAACCACTAACTGGAGCATCTAATGCCACAAACAAAAACAAATAGAAAAAGAAAAACAGAACCTCGGTAGCGACAAGAGCGAAATTTCCAGCATTCGCGCCGGTCTTTGCGCCGCCTTTGCGCCAATTGATGAGGCGAAGAGCGTCCTCGGACTCCCTGGACATCCCAAGAGCGTCAATGAGAGAGGTGGCAAGAACGGACTCCTTGAGACCATAGGAGCCTCGCTCGCGATCGAGACTGGGAAGAATCAACCGAATGGCGCTGAAATAATCCTTGTCTGTGCAAAAGGAATCGAGGAATTTGCGGAACTTGGAGCGTTTCTTGGCCGATGGCTTGCTTCTCTGAATCCATGTGAAGAGGCTGCAAAGAACGCTGAACTTAGTCTGGTCCGTCATTGACACTGATACACAATAATCGCACTATAATCGAATTGAATTCAAAGTAGGATTGAGTCAGAAGATGCTTGGGTTTTAGGCAGAATCAGAAGCGTAGTCTCTACTGGGTTTTCATTTTCAATTGAAGGAGGAACCGCCAAGGCTTATTTTATTTTGCATTTGCATGGCCTACGAAAGTCATACCATTTTTTGTGCTTTTCTGACATACACAATCGTTCAAATGTTAACATTGAATAACGAATAATGAATAATTACACATGTATAATTTATTACATTAAAATTAAAAAATGATTAAAATGAATTGATGATTTATTTATATCAGAAATGCAAATTTCGTTGTTTACATCAAGTCTCTTTAGCATGGTTATCACAAAAATAAATAAACAAAACTACAAATGGAAGGCGGAGAAGCAGGAAGCTAAGGTATAAGTCCCACATCGACTAGAAATGAAGGCGGAGAGAGCAAAGGAGAGTATAAAAGCAAGCAGTGAGGCACGGCATAATTCATACCTTTCTCGGCCTTTTGGCTAAGATCAAGTGTAGTATCTGTTCTTATCAGTTTAATATCTGATACGTGGGCCATTGGTCCACATGATATTAAATTAATTTTTTGAGGGGAGGGCACACCACAGTAGCTTGCTGCTGGTGCTCTCGCGTGTCGCCTAAGTGTTGCACTACCTCTTGGGCCTGGCGCACCCCACCAAGCCCAGTATAAATTTTATGTTGTCAGCTCTATTTCACGGCAGTGTTGTCGAAGATATGAAGTGGCACAACCTATAATTGTAATTATTTTGGTTGAGCTATATTTCTAGAAATTTTTGTTCTGATTCAATTTTAATTTCGTTGTGATTTGTCTAATTGAAATAATATTAATTTTACGAAAAAAAAAACTAATTTGAAATTTATCTCAAATTCACAAGACTAAAATTACAATTTAGCCTATGATAAGAGAGTGGACACTGATAATTCATAATTGTTAACAAATTATGCTCACTACAGACGATCGATCAAACAAAGTTGTGGTATGTGGTGGTATATCCATAACTTAAAATATCTTCTTTTTTTTTTTTTCGTCAAATCATGGGTTTCTCCATTTATTCGTATAATGATTTAGGCGGAGACTAATTCTGTTTGGACCTCAGCGACGGAACAGTTAAAACTCTAGATCATCCCTAACTTGGATGCATGTCTTGACCTTAATAAACTTTCAAAACTCAACTCATAAACTTTCTTTTACCAAAAAGAAATAATATATATAGATAGGATTGGGTAAAATATATATCATTTTATAATTGGACAAAGATCCTTTCGTGTCATAACGTTTCATTTGTGTCAGTTGTGCCCCCAATTTTGACTCAATGTTGATGTGTCAATTTTTTTTACTTGTGTGTCAATCTTTTGTTCTGAATTGAATGTGACAAGATGACTGGATAAATAAAACATCCCTGATTTATTTTTATTTACCATGGCATTTCCTACATGGTATAAGGCTTGCGAAGATAAAAATGATGTCAAAAAAATTTTAGGGTAGTAATTTTTTGGTTTAGAGAATGTAAATCCACGTAGGAAATGTCATGGTGGATAAAAAATAAATCAGGGATGTTTTATTTATCCAGTTATCTTGCCACATATTCAATTCAGAGTAAAAAGTTGACACACAAGTAAAATTGGGGGCATAATTGAAACTAACGTTTCACATTGAGGAGACAACTGACACAAATGAAACGTTAAGGGCACGAAAGGGTGTTTTGCCTTTATAATTTTATTGAGGATAAAATAGTAAAGAAAATTTAAACTCAATAACTTCTACAAATGCTTCAAGTGAAAATTCAAAATTCAACTTCTTAAAAGAAAACCTTATTTTGACTTTTTTTTTTTAACTTTTACTTTTCTAAAAATATTTACCCAAACAAAATTTTATAGTCTTTTTTTAATTAAAAAAATTTTCTTCAAGATAAAAAAATAAAACCGAACTTATCCGATCGAAGTATCAACTCTAACATGTTATAAGGAAGGAAAGTCAAGATGTAATATATATGTCAATAAAAATTGACTTAGTTGATAAGAAGTCGAATTATAATTAATTTACAAGATCGTGAATTCGATTTTCACTGTTGATACAAAGACTTTGTTAGTAGACAATCCGTAAGCGCTAATAGAATCTTGAGGCATGCCCTCGCCTTGGTGAGTCATGGAGCCCAACTCACCTCAACTTTTTGTTACCAACATATATATATATATATATATATATATATCTTATAAACGAAAGCTTATATCCCAAAATTTTTAAGTACGACTACAATGTAGGAAAAAAGTAGTTATCAAATTTGATACAAGTGTTAACATAACAATGATAAGTAAGTTTAAATTAAAATAACAAAACAAAACTTGCTTACATTATTTTCCCTTTTTCTTAAATTATATTTTTAAAGGCATATCATTATGTTACGTTACAAGAAGCAAGGGTTATCTGGATGAGTGACTTAGGATAATTACATTGGAAATAAAAATTAAAAAGAAGATTTTGAAAGCCATCCTCTTTCAGAAAATGTAAGCATGTAGCATACAGATTTACCTGTACACTTCGTGTGTAGCATACAGGTTTATACTACTTAAATGGATTAAACTGACTTGGAAACGTACTGGGGGCTAACTCAGTGGGTTAGTTCGTAAGCTGAAAATCACATCTTTAGACTGTAACTAAGCACTCAGTAATCAGCCATCCTCATAAGCTTTGTCAACATATTACTTGAAGATTGTTAAAAAGTTAAACCCACCCACATGGTTAGCCCTGACTCAATAAACAGTAGGGAGCATAGCAGAAACCGTGACAGAACAAAATTGCACCAAAATTTGGCAGGGTAACCTAATTTAGCATAATCATAAGAATCCGGTAATTTATAAGCCTATCAATAACAACACCACTGTCCTAAATCAATGGACATATACAGAATAAAACAATCATAATTAAGCTGCCTAATATTTCATTACATTTTCTATCATCCCATGGTATTTCTCAACTCTAAGCCACCTCAAAAATTATCCCCAATCCCAGATGTGAGAGAACATTAGAACATCTTTCTGGTTGTAGTAATAATTTTCTCTACCAAGACCTAAATGAAAAGAAGCTAGCCCAAATTGAGTACCAATGAACTTTGGTATATCTAGAATCTGTAAGTACTGTAGCCTCCCAAACCAGAAGCTCCATACCCTGAAGATGAAGAATACGATGAGCCACCCAACTGTGAATAAGACGACCTCAGACCTGCGTCCATCATGTTGCTGTAACTACTTGCTGCAGGTTCTTTATGGTTGCCTATAACTTCCTGTGTGAGAGAGAGGGAACGCAGTTATATTAGCAAAGGGAAACCTGATCAGTTGTTACAACCAAGAATTTATATCCAGATGTTAAAGGACCCTAATAAAATGCCAACATGCCATCAGAATGAATCGGCAAAGTAAACATGAAAGACTGCAACAAAAGCATCATTTGCATTTGATAAAGAAATGAATAAATAAACTTCATACATGGAATGACTAGTAAAAGCGCCCACTTTGGAAGGAATTGAAGGTATAACAGGTGCTGCTCGGTAGACACAAAGTATTATATGCCAACTTATTATAGAAATATCAAATATGAAAGAATAAAAGGAAAGAGTGAGTGAAGAACGTTTATCTGATTATGAACATGTAGACAGGTCAAAATAAGGTTACAACTTCAATAGTTCGAAGTCGTTCCCTCAGTGAACTCATTATCTCTTTGAAACAGAGTGGGTAGTTCTATCCCATTGATTACACTATAGGCTGAAACATAACCATAAATGGCCCATCTAGATCCAGTAAGGAAAAATGTAATAACTATGCATCCAACAAAATGATCTTAGGGTTTGATTTATTAAGATAAACCAAATCCAAATGTGTTCCATGTCAGGTAGTAAACTACAATAACACTTATGAAAACTGAAAACTGCCCAAAACATGATTGCATACTATGGTGTAAATCAACTTCAAAATGCTCATGCAGTGCAGATTATCAAAGCCAGATTTTTTCCATTTTGTCTCACTTTTTATTCCCTTATCTATTCCATTTCTTTCCCTTCTCATCTCGCAATATCAAAGAAAAATTTGACTTTACACTCACTTCTTCAAAACAACCACTAATTGCATACTATGTTGTAAATCAACTTCAAAATGCTCATGCAGTGCAGGCAACATGCACCTCTCTTGGGGTCTGACAATGCGCAACACACCACAGTACCAAGAATGCTTGTTGCTACTTGCTACAGTATCATGATACATGAACACCATAATTAACAACATTTATCTCCACTAACATCAAGCAAAGAAATAAAAATAGAATATCCGTAAACAGTTAAAGTTTAGAGTCTTGGAGATGAGAGATAAATTTATCAACTAAAACAAATGTGTCTAATGCATCCTAACAAGTGAGGAATTAATAGCTAAACAAAAGAGCAGCTATAAAGGAAAATGTCAAAATAAGTTAAAAGAAAGCCTCTAAACACATAAATAATAAATAACACAAAACGCCCTTTACCCTCGGTTTGCACATAACTTTGTCTATCTCTCATTGTACAGAGATTTAAAAGAAAAATATATTACTATTTCATTTTCAAGAAGCAAAGGCCCAACTATCTTACCTGAATCAACTGTTGTGCCATTTGAACCTGAGATGAACTGCCTTTTATTTCCACAACGATTTCATCTGGCACCCTACTCTCCTGCACAGTCAATATGGCACCACTAGTACGGCGAATGTAACCAATATTAGTCCCTTGAATTCCAATGATGTCCTCCGCATAAGATAATGGTATTTGCATTGTTTGTGTCACCTAACAAATGGAAAAATAAAGGGGCTGAGTTACATGACTATCAACTAAAAAATAAAAGGGCAAGATATAGGTGAAGATTGAAAAATGATCAGGTATAAGTTAAGGGGGAGCAAGGCTTAAGTTCTTTGAGAAAAAAAACCAGCAGATATGAGATTTGGCTTTAAATACAACTAACTTGGCCTAGTCCTGCAGCCAATATTTGAATAGGTGCAAGAATGCTTGTGTAAAATTTTCAAAAAAAAAAAAAGTCAGAAATTAATGACACTTTTTATTTGGACAACATAAAGAAAATTGTCAAAATAAGTATGTGGGGCAATGTGAACGTATCCTCAGTCCCCACATAGAAGAAAGTTTTCAGGAAATGCAGCAGACAACCTAAAAAAATAAATGTGGTTAAAATAACTAACATTAGTGACAATCGAAGCACCAGGACGACCAAGTGCTGAAGAGCGAACACCAGACAGTGAAGAATCCTGCCCATAGAGTGATAATCCAGAGGAGGGGAGCTGTGAATCCAGCTGAGTTTCATGCTCAGCATAGAAAGAATCCCTTTTTGTTGGAAGAGGAAAATCAACACCAATGTTGGCTTGTGAAGCACTATGCAGCAATGTCTTGTCAGCCCAGGTATCAGTTTGACGGTCATGAGTGGTTGTTGCATTGTACTTGGACATAACAGAGGAAACATAAACATTAATAAAAAGTAAGCCTGGGAAAATGTTAAAATTCCCATTTGCACATAGAAAACACAGCACTACAACACAGAATATGCACTGGTATCAATCACAATGCTATAATCACATCATAAAAATTTTAAAAATTCCACTACGAAACATATCAAGCTTACAGTCTTCTCAAAAAGGGGAAGAACACTGCGATCAACCAAAAACTTCCTTAGGTGACCAACTACTGCTTCCAGAGCCTTTAGTACATTCAAGGTTTCTCCCTGCAGTTCAACAATCCTCTCATCCGCAGCAGCATAAAACGGCACCTCATCTATAAGGAAACAATATGGTATAAAACTACTGATTACTGGCCATATCTTTCTTGGTCAGAGAAATACATAAATAGTTTTTTTCAAAGAAAGTTATGAAAGATTATTGATGATGCAAAAGAATGACAAATAAGAAATAACTAAATAGAAAAACTACAGGAATCACTCAAAATTTGCTCCATTGAGCCACCTTAGTGACTTGCAGAAAGCCCAGTCTATTTCCAGGTTAAGAAGGACCACCACCACTATGTAAATCAAATGCAAAAAAAAATGAATTATAAGATTGTAAAAAGGGATATTATGGTACAATTGCAATAGAAGTCTCCAAATTGATCAGCAAGCACAGGAAAAACTACTTTAACAAACCACAACTGTTATATTTGGCATGCATGTCGGTTAGGCCAGGGCTTACCAATTGTAGCTCGGATAGAACCTTATTCTATTACAAGATATATGCACGCAGAGGAATAAATACTTGGATGGGCAACAAAATTAGGTAGATCATTTAATTAAGAAGACATTTAATCAGAAGCTGAATGGTAATAAAATGAATTCAGAACCAACTATCATTAAATTGTTCTCGCCAATGTCATTCATATAGGAACATTGATATAGAGAGAGAGAGAGATAAAGATGGCAGAAAGAAAACTATGAAATAAAATAGATTAGATGATAATAGAGCTCCCTTGTAAGCTGAATGAGGATCTCAGCAAGGTCTATGAAAGTTTAGGCCAGACTCCAGAGAGTCCTTCGATGAAGATCTTTTGTTCAGAGTCCTAGACACAACAGGAGAACGCTGTGAAATAATTGTGCTGGTGTGAGATCTTTCTTCACTTTTGCTGCTTTATTTAATCACGAACATTTTCAAGAACCCATAAAAGTAATAAGCCTATTGGCTAGATCAAAGAAAAAATGGGGACATATTGGAGAATTCTTGTCTGTCTACCATTCACAATCAGGTAATCACCATAGACTTCGGCTGTCAAACCTTGTCGTTTCATTGAAGGGACCCCTGAACCACCCCATAATCCAGCCACAACAGCCACATTTTCTGCCACCAACTATATTGATTCTTTCCTCACTTGAGTCTCTAACCTAGTCTATTTCTTAATTAACTTAGGGTTTCTCCTTATTGAATTAAATTGTTTTCCCATTACGTTTTTTGGCTACTAATTTATCAAACTACTTTTTTGTCTCATCATATTAATTAATTTGAAGCCTACATATATTATATTTAGCTTCCTTTTCCCCTTCTCCTTTGTTTCATTTTGTTCCTCCATTAAATATTTAAATTGGTTTGCCACATTTTGCCCGGACACGAGCATTGGCCATCACAATTGAAGTGACATAGCTCAAAGCCTGGTGCTACCATCCTTGTATCTATATGGTAGCACGGAATCATGATTAGTTTTACCCATTTGGATTTGGCTTACTAAGTGAAGGGTGTTATTATTTCAGAGGTGGGGGTAGGACATGCCCTATTGATATCCCTTCCATAAAACCCTCCAAAACAAACAGTAACTTTCCCAGCTATCATCATCACCGACCACTAATTTACATATGTTTGACTCAGCGCTCAAAGTTGCATGTGTGAGACAAACCATCAAGAGTAACAACTCCCCCC
>QANZ01055075.1:183880-197069 GCA_003254925.1 Chamaecrista fasciculata | reverse complement strand
CCCCAACACACACACACACACTGACACAAACATCCAAAAGGTAAACACCCATCAAAGAACACCCTTTTATAATAATCGGCCTTTGAAAGCAGCCAAACCAAACACCAATGTCAAAAATATTCCAGGCATTCAGGCTGTGCATAACATGTCAACAAAAGATCAATAATTGCTAGAAAGAATTACATAAAACGTCATAGATGCATGTGAAAGGGGGAGTATACCTCCTGACAATACGCGGGCAGAAGCACCAGAATTTTCCTGTATAGATTTAATTAGTGATCCTTGCTTTCCAATCAAATTGATAGCCTGTGTTGATGCTACCAACAGACGAAGGGAACAAAATGCAGCCCCAGCAGCTTCATTGTCGCCCTCACTTTCTAATCCAGAGACACGTTTAAATATCCTTATCACAGCATCCATTGCAGGAGAAAGAGGAGCCTCCAGCTCTTCCTTCCCAGATATGAGCACCTAATAATGAAAAGGTCATAACATTAACCATACTCAGAAACCTTAAGTAAACTATATAGGGAAGTAATTAAAGGTCCCTCATCTGAGGAAAAAGAGAAAGAGAGAGCCAGTGACATGCAAGCATGAGTCATCTGATACCATATGAAGCAACCAAACTAAGAAGAAACTCCCATTCACTTTAGCAGTTTACCACTTCCATTGAAAGCTGCAGCTACAGCTTCTTAGGAAACTCAACTGCCATTCTATGGACATAGGCGACAGACCATACTTAATAAATAAAATGAAATTAATCTATAAGCAGCGAGCAAGTAGCACTGAAGGACATGCCATTTATAAGCAACCAGGTATGAAAAATCCTAAAGGGAAACCAAGTCAAATACCAAGTCCTGAAAAAAAAAGGTTACTTGTAGATTAACAGTACAAACGCATCATCACAGTGATCAAGCCATGAAAAGAACTGAAAATGAACATTGGAGGCAATCGTCAGACAAAATTGCAACAACCATGATAACGCATGGCAAGCGCGATGAATTACTCGATAACCTTGCAGCAGTCAAAAGAAAATCAAACCAGACGCAAAATTGCTTGTTTTCAAGTAACCTAAAACGGATTCCGAGTTGAAGCTACAAAAACCGGCCTCAACTACTTAGGCGAGAAGAAAAAGTAGTCTAATCAAAGGATGACATTCAAGCAAAAAGGACTGCGTAACACAGGTATTCGGTGAGGGGGCCGCCAAAAGAAAGTCGGAAAACACCGAAGTTAAAATTTGTCTTTCAACAATATCCTAATTCCTAAAGCTTCTCTCAGAAAGACAGCTCATGGCGAAGTAGAAAGCCCTAAAACATAAAGAGATAGAGAAACACAAATAATAGACTCACAATTCGATCAGGAGTGCCAACAGCACCGTCAAGAACGCGAATGCGAGCACGAGTTTCCTCACACATCTTCTTAATGAGCTCTCCCTTGCGGCCGATAATGCTACCTACCTTGACAACCGGCACAATGAGCCGGAACACACAGTCTCCGGGCCACCCCGGCCATCTTTTCTCGCTCAGAGATGCTACGGCGGCGGCCTGAGGAACAGAAGGGTCGTACTCAGGCTCCAGAATTGATGAGACAGCCTCGGCGAAGGCATTCTCCGATGTGACTGCTAGTTGCTCGATCGTTTCCGCAGTGGCCATTGCTAGAGAGTAAGGAACAGAGAGAGAGGTCAAGGTGAGGTCTTCTTCTTCTTCTTCAACAAGCGTAACTGCGTGCGAAACAGAATGAAGGGTTTATTATTTATACATTACACGTTACAGTACAGACTTTCCACAGTAACTGAGTCTCGTATGTCGAGGTCTTTAATTTATGCCATCATCATAATTCGTCATTCTGAGTTGTTCAACGCGGACGCAAGTGTGAATAAACATCTGGAATTATGTTGGAGATATTTGGAGATATTTTATTAGAAAAACTTTACTCTCTTCCTAAATGAATAATTATTAATTTTTTTCTATATTGTAAAATTAAAAAATGGAAGTAATTTTGCCATTTTGGTATGAAATTTTAACATTTATGCTAAAGTTTTATAATAAAAAAATGCATTTAACTCACTAAATTGTATTATAAAAAGATTTAATGACACTTACCATATATTATAAAATTATAATCCAATAATAAAAATAAAATTAACTTCTGAACTTGTTGAAATTATAAGGCGATATACGAGTGCAACTAATCTTCAATCATAAAGCAATAAATTTAAGATATAAATCTTTAGTTCTTTACCATTTTAGTATTATTTACAAAATATTTAATGTTATACTTCCTACATATAAAAAAAGATAATATTCTTTAAAATTGCATGTATCATCAAGTTTTTATATCAACTTTGACGAATGAACAAACCTTTTTCAACAGTATAAATGTTCATGTTTGATGTTGGAAACAAAAAACAGAGGAAGAAATGAAGAATTGCCATAAGAGGCAATTTCTTCTCAAGAAAAGGAAGGTGAAAGGGGGACGAATTGCACAAAAATGAGAAAGAGAGAGAGAGAGAGACAGAGCATGTTTACAGTAAATTGACAACTGTTGATTTAGAATAAATTATTTTATTCAAATTAAGTAAGATTATGAAAGTGACAAAACCTTTCCTTTCAATATTTAATGCATTTGCATTTTTTAATCTTGAAATTGATATCTCACTCAATAATGAAATGAAAATGTTATTGTAATTATTAAAAAATAACATAAAAGCTCAAGTATGTTTTGGTAACAAAATTTTAATTGAACTATACTCAAATAATCATTTATAATTGTGTATTTTAAAAATTTAGTCAGCATTTGGTAAGTGGATACAAAAAATACTCCCAAAATTATGAGATATGAACTAGATTAATCATGTATTTAGTACATGAGTTAAAAAAATAATCATGGGAATATTATATTATTGGGAATGACTTAATCTCATGAAACTTAAGTTGTTTAATCTCACCTAGAGATTAATCTCATGAGATGAGATTATATTTTCTAACTAAATTAATTAAACTACCTCTACAAAATTTAACTAATTCTATTCTAATATATAATAATAACATTGAATCTAACCAAATATGTTAGTACGTATTTTTTTACTTAAAGCTCTGTATCAACTTAATCTATATAATATCATATATATATATATATATATGTATGAAAAATATTAATATCAATTTTTGTTAATTTTGAAAAAATGATAATTTTTTTAAAATATTTATTATTTTAAAATTGTGTCAACTATATTTTGAATTAATATTTCTCAATGACATTATTGATGTCATTTGTATTATACTTATGATAAATTGTTTTTTTAATCATATAGGAATAAGATATATCTTTTTTAAAGATATGAAAAAAAAATCAATTACATATTTCCTACTTAATATTTCTATGTTTATTAAAGTTGAACCAAACACAAAAATGTTATAAGGGTCTATGATGCAAAGTTTATTTTAGGGGCATGGGATGCAATGAGTCATGAGCTAATAAGATTATAACATATGGAATGATTAAGTAATTTAATGCTGAAAAATAATAAAAAAATAATTTTTTGAACCAATCATAACTGTGTATGGAGTTAGATTATTAGTTACATACAATTACCCTTCCATGTGTTAATATTTTATTGGTTCATGACTCATTGCATCTCATATCAATAATCAAACTTTACATTATAATCTAATATAGTGATAAATTATAATTTAGGCCACCACCTCAATCCATCTAAAATAATTAAATAAACAAACCCAATAAAGAGTATATAGTATAAACGAGTAAACTACCAAATTGGTCCCTGGATTATTGGCTCGCTGACAGATTGGTCCCCGAATTTAGGAAATTGACAAATAGGTCCCCGAATTTTTCTAACGAGTCAATTAGGTCCCCGAATTTTTCTAACGTTAGTCAAATAGGTCCCCGAATAACATGCACAGAAGGACCTATTTGACAAATGTTAGAAAAATTCGGGGACCTATTTGACTCGTTAGAAAAATTCAGGGACCTATTTGTCAATTTCCTAAATTCAGGGACCAATCTGTCAGCGAGTCAATAATTCAGGGACCAATTTAGTAGTTTACTCTAGTATAAACCATTAACAATTCATAATTTATTGGGCCTGATCCACCTCATGAAGAAAGAAAGAGTCTATAAAATCTATCTCCTACTTTAGTTTGGACCGCAGGTCCACAATACTTTGTTTTCTTAGCATATTTACGTTATACGTGTCGCTTTAATGTGTGCTAGCTACTCAATTGGGCCTTTGAGGATAGTAATTATTGGTCCATTTCGTTGGGGGTTGCTGGAGTGATAAGTGCTCCACCCAAAAAAAAAAAAGTAGCGTTGGAGCAAATTTTATTTTTAATATTTAAAATTATTTTTTAATATTTTGATATTATAAATATATTTTTTGTCACTGTTTTTTTAAAAAATTATTAAGTATTTGATCTTTATGGATAATATCTTAATTTCTGTAAAAAAATCATAATTTTGAGACATATTTAATGACTACAAAATAAATTTACTCTCCTTTATATATTGTTTTAATGTTGTATTTTCATGAAATATATTAAAATAAAAATAATATACTGAGCTAATGGAATTAAATTATCATAATTCTCTTATTTAGACTCTGTTTTTTTTGGCCGAATTCTCTTATTTAGACTCGAAGGGAATGTATTTTAAAATTCTACAGTAAGTTGCGGCAAATTTGAAATTCTACTATTGGTCAAAAAAAAAAATTGAAATTCTACTCAAACAGGTGAATTTAAAAATTATTATTTTTATCTTCACACATATACACATGTAAAAATAAAAATATAGAGAATCTGCCAACAAAGGTTGGTCCAGTTGGTAAGGAGTCGACTCATAACCCAAAAGGTCGTGGGTTCGATTCCCACTGCCGATGTGAGGGCCTTGTTGGTAGGCGATCTGTAAGTACCTCTGTAAGCGCTCACAGAGCCTGGAGGCCTACCCTGGCCTTGGTGAGCCCCCGGGGCCCAACTCACCTAAACTTTTTGCCTACCAAAAAAAATATATAGAATCACGGACAAAAATATACATTTATGTATGTATAATGTATATACATCTACATACATACATACATCTACACACACCCTTTAGTTTTATAACTATTTTTATCCAATCAACATAATTTTTCGTTATATAAGAAGGTAAAAGCTCAAGTCGCCACTCGCCATGAACAAATTGTATTCAACTTTTGTAGCTGGCCTAAATAAAGCCCATAAAAAACGTTATTTTTGTATTGATGCTAGATTTGAGTCAAATATTTACAAAGTTAGTGGAATGAAGCTAGCCTGTAAAGCCGTAACCTCAATTTTGATTGTTTATGGATTGATACTGACTGTTCTGTAATAGCGATACTTAGCACCATTTGGTTCCTCTAATTTGTGAATGCAAGTCAAGCTTAAGTTGCTTATCTAACTTCAAGCTTAATCATGCATGTCCATCGAGAAGCAACAAATGTGTGGATGTCCTAGCTAGCCGTAATCAATTATAAGCTAAAGCACAACATGTTTAAAGCAATCTTGACTTGCAGAAGGATTAAAGCAAAAGGATAAAAACAACAGAACATATTGCAGAGTGATAAGAATAATATACCTTCTTCAATCATAATTTTTCACATAACAACTTTCGATGCGATTCAAACTAGTATAAATTCGGACTAGTCACAAGTCCCAATCTAAAAGTATCTATAATGAATACCTTAAAAGCGAATTTGTCATTAAAATTCTGGCCTGTACATTAGCCTGAATGGCTAAATAATAAGGTTAATCCGAACAAAATAAAATAGCATCATCAGGATGTCAGAACCACTTTACTACAAACATACATATCATATCATATGTATATATAAGGAAAGCATTCAGGCTAAGTTGGAAAATACAAATAGTTTCTTCCCTTTTTTAGAACAAAAATAGTTATTTTGTACTTGTATTAATATATAAATATTATATGATTGAGCTTCCGGAAGAAGATATCAATTTTATTATGGAATATATATGCGTGTGTGTAGAAGATGTTATTGTTCAATTCAAGGTTCTCCATTCTTTTTAAGAATGGAAAAAATGGTCCCCAACCCAAAATGAGTGTTCTTTATTTTGTAAGCATTTGCTTATTGATCAAATGGATTGCTGTATGAGAGTGACTTTTAGTACAAAAGGTGACAGGTGAGTGGTATCCCAAGCTGGGTATTCACATAACACATTTTCTACTTGAGTTTATGTTTGAGACTCAATTTGACCTTATTTGGATAATGTTATTTTATATTTGGGTTTGTTTGATTATTTAATTTAAATTAATCTTGATAATTAGCAAAAAGTCTAGTTATATATGAACATATATTATGATTTTCGTATTAGTAAATGATTGAATTTAACATTCACTAACAAATGAATTAAATAAGAGTATGCATGTTTATAAGTTTTATGTGTTTTTAAATATGTAATTTTTAAGTAAAGTAATAATTATTTATTTTACCCAGTAAATATTCTTTAAAAAGTACATTTCAAGTTTCAGTTATACACTTAAACCAAAAAATATATTAAATTTCAGGCCTCCAGATATTAAATTCAAAATTCAATTCGACCGAAGTTAATTTATCAGACTGCCCAAAATGCCAAAATGTGTACAGAAACCTAGAAAAGATCATTAATGGATGGGCTTAAAGTTGTAATCCTATCAAATTATCCAAGAGTATTTATTTATTTTTGGATGGTCTAAAGATGTCAGTGTCTGTTAGTTTTCACTAGGGTTAACTATACAAGATTACAAATCCTTTTGTTGGCAACAGGGAAAGAGATTGATCTTCAAAAAGAATGGCCCTCTTTTGGAGGGATTTGAAACTTGTAAGGTAACATTATCTACAAGTTTGACAATGGAATTAATATGTACTACTTTCAGGCCCAAAAAAAATTAATGTGTAATACTATCCCAAAAACAAAATTAACATATTGCCATAGCTAACATATTACAACAAGTCAGTCATTTAACTGCCTCCTAAAATTTGGGTTAAAAAAGATTTGCCTCAAAAAATAAGAATACATATTATATATTTGCAGAATTATCAAATTGAATCAAGTCAATCAACTAAAATTTAAGAGTAAACATATATGAGTTGTAATCCTTAAAAGTTTAATTACTTGATATATTTTAGTTATTAAAAATCGATGAGTTAATACAATTTTGTCCTCGAATTAAGCTTATTTGTAGAGATTAATTTGTAAAGACAAAATAATTTAAATATATTAAGTTTACGATTTTTAGAGATTAAATATTGTTAACTGGACTTAATTACAAGAATTAAATTATTAATTCATATATCTTTCAAGATAATTTAATCAAATAGAGTGTAAAACTAATTTTCCTTAGGTTGCCAAAAATAAATATAGCATTTAACTTGTTGTCTTCAATTGTTTTTGGCTTTAAATATTAGAGGTGCAAATTTGATCTAATTAAAAAATGAATAAATCGAACTACCAAAAAAAAAATGAATAAATCAAATTATTCAAATAACTATCAGTTGGAGGCCAGGAAGACCCCTTTTCCATTTTTTCTTTTAAATCACTAAAAACAACTTTACAATTTTTTACGCTTTGTACAAGCTAATTGGACCTAATAATTGTCAACAGTCGCTTATATAACTTTTGATTTTTCAAAACTCATCAAGCCATTGCTACACTTTTATTTTGTATTTTTTCATAGTTTTGTACGATACATATATTACAATATTAGTAATTTCACAACAAAAATTATAGTATTATACTGTAATTTTTAAAACTAACGTTACTTTTTAAAAAAAGTCATAATAGTAATTCGAGTATTTGTACCCATCATTTTATTTTTATCGGATGTTCCAAAAGCACTAATAAATAATAGTACAAATGAATTATGGCAACTTTTAACCTTGAGTTCCAAGTGGTACACTAACGTGGTCTCACCAAGTTGCGTTTATCCAATTTGAACGGTAACAGGATTTCCAAGTCACTCTTTTGAAAATATGAGGTTACGCCTCCAAATATCAACCATTTCATATCACGTCTAAAATTTTGTACTGTTATATACACTCACTGACTCACCGACATAAATTCCATTTATGCATCTAATTGATTTTATCAATCATGTGTAATCTATACTTGATGGCTTCGAGATGTTTTATTATTGGTTAAAACTTCATTTTATTCTTTAAATTATATGGTTAATTTCATTTTGATCTTTTTTTTTTCTATTTTAGTCTTTAAAATTTTATACTTGTTTCATTTATGTCTAAAAAATATTATTTCGTCTCGCTTTTACCGTTATTTATATTCTGGACAGATGAGATGAATTATTTTTCTCTTATATATGTCATAATAAGTGAGTTAAAAAAATATATTATTATTAGTCATAAATTGGAGATAATTTGATTTGTGGTTAATTTTTATTTCAAATAGTGAAATTATTTAATTATTTATTTATTGATTAACTTACTTGTTATAACGCATGAGAGATAAATGATTAATCTCAATTGTCTAAATTAAAAATAAGAGCAAAAATAAGACAAAACCACATTTTAAATTAATGATAGAGCAAATGTAAAAAATTGACTATCCAAATAACAGAAAATTAAAACCAAAATGAAACTAACTACATAGTTTGAGAACTAAAATGACTATTTGACCTTTAATATATTTTACAATGCAAAATTATATAATATTATTAAGATATAATATACAGGAAAGAATAATTTATTTATAATTTTTTTAAATGGTATCAAGTTCTTTATAACCTTGCTATAAAATTCTGTTTATTTTTCTCTCTCTATCATGATTGGTTATATATAAAATTTTTGCCACGTGTCAAATGTTGATTGAAAAATTTGATAGCAAGGATGTAGGGAACTTGATATAAATTTTGCCCAATGCAAATACTTCAAATTAAAATATTTTGGAGGAGGAGTTACTTCTCTAAACAAATGGGAGAGCTTCCCTAACCAAGCTTAGTTGGCTTAGTAGTCGAGCTCACTAGGTCGCTTAAGCAAGGTCGGAGGTTCGAATCCCGCCTTGTGTATGCAACAACCAATTGGCCAGCAACAGACCCTTAAATGGAGCACAGATCCGCAAAGACCCGCTTATTTTCAATTTTTTTTAAAAAAAAATAAAGAAATCGCAAACTGAGCTGCGATTTGTCAGTCTGAGCAAATCGCAGCTCAGTCTGCGATTTGCTCAGAAATCGCAGCAGTCCCAGTTTTAAAACTTTGAAGATCCATAACTTATTCATCTGAACTCCATTTTGTATAAATTTTATATCAAAATTTTTATTTTTTTGTGCTCTACACAATGGTATAACTTTCAGAGTCTAAGAACACACTTTTTGAATTCGAAAATTATCGTGCTCTACACAATGGTATAACTTTCGAATTAAAAAAGTGTGTTTTCAGACTCTGAAAGTTATACTATTGTGTAGATCACGAAAAAATAAAAATTTTGATATAAAATTTGTACAAAATGGAATTCGGATCAATAAGTTATTACACGCCCGGTTTTAAAACTTTGCATATCCATAACTTATTCATCCGAACTCCGTTTTGTACAAATTTTATATCAAAATTTTTATTTTTTCGTGCTCTACACAATGGTATAACTTTCGGAGTCTGAAAACACACTTTTTTAATCCGAAAGTTATACCATTGTGTAGAGCACGATAATTTTCGAATTCAAAAAGTGTGTTCTCAGACTCTGAAAGTTATACCATTGTGTAGAGCACGAAAAAATAAAAATTTTGATATAAAATTTGTACAAAACGAAGTTCGAATGAATAAGTTATGGATGCTGAGACTGACAAATCGCAGCTCAATCTACGATTTCTTTATTTTTTAAAAAAAAATATTTTTTTTTTAATTTTTTGTATTATATAAATAAAAAAACCGTTTCGGTTCAACAATAGTCTGGAAGGCAGAATATGAATATCTTGTTAGTTGTTATCATACGATTGTCAGTATATTCGAGTTATATGCGGGTTTTTATTCATATCCTATCAATACGTACAGCAAAATTAATTGATTTTCATAAACATAGTAGGAAAATCATTTTGGGTGAAAAAATAATCAGAGCTTAGCTTGTTTGATTCTTATTTTTAATAATTATTTTTAAATTTTTTTGTGAAAATTTAGAACGGAATTTAATAGTTATCTATATATTGTTTAGATATAAATTTATTTCTTAAAAAGAATTTAAATACGAGTTTAACATGCATATTCTGAGACACTAGTACAGTGTATTAAATCTTATATTTGTTGGTATAAATCGGTGAATTTTGTATATCTTAAAATGATGTATAAATTTATTTTCAATTTTTAATTATAAAATTATTTCAAATAAACTATTACTATTTATTACATTATAAAAAAGTTATAAACAACATTTGATATTTTCAATTGCTTTTTATTTTGTTATTTTTAATATGAAGATAAAAAATATTTATTTAATAATCTGACATTATTTAAAAAATTAAATAATGTATCAATTAAAAAATATATTATTAAAATATAAGAAATCATATATAATAATATTGATGAAATATATAATAGGCCAAAGTCCTATTTTGGTCCCCCAGTTATGCTCAGTGTTTCAAATTGATCCCCCAGTTATTTTTCGTTCCATATTGGTCCTCCAGTTATGCAAAATTTGACAAAGTTGATCCCTCTAACAGTTTCCATCTATTTTTCCGTTGAAAATAAGACAAAATTGATTTTTAACTACTAAAAGTTTAAAAATTTTGCATCAAAGACCTTTTTTTCTATAATAGAACCAAAATGTAATAAAGAAGAAATACATGGGGTTTTAGTTTATTTTACATGAGTATTTCAATTCAAGACAGAAGAAATGAATGATTGAATGAACAGCCATGAAAATCAAATTACACGAAGAAGAAGCTCCATTCCATTTTCATTGAAAACTAAACCAAAGAAAGCAAATCTCTGTTGAAGAAATCAGCCAAGCAGTGAATCAAATCTTGTGTCTTCTCACACCCCAAATCATGCAAATGAAAACAATGATCCTCACCTTCAGTCTCATAAATCTCAACAATACCTCTCCACCTACTTCTGCTCAACGCATTATAGTAAATCCATCCTCTCTCTTTCAACACATCCTTCTCCGCCACACACACCACCACCCTCCGGCAACCCGACATCTCCAAACTCGGAGCTCCATCAGCAACCGGATTAATCCTCGGGTCATCCTGATCTGGATTCGACGGACACACAAACGGCCACAGTCGATCGCAAATCGCCTTACTCTCAAGGTCACAATCAGAATCCGATCCCCAAAAATACGGATGAACCAGCGCAACCCTGAGGATTTTTAGATCCAGATCGAGATCTGAAAATTTGTCAGATTATAGATCTGGATCTTCGATCACCATAGCCAGATTATGAGCTATATTGGCTTCGTTTGGAGGGTAGGGTAGGGTTCAGAGAGAATGGTTAAGTCCTTCAATGAAACAGCGCCGTTTGGAGGGTCGATGATTGCAGGGACGATGTCGGTTAGGGGTGTCAAACGGGCCAGGCCCGCAATGGGCCCGCCTCTTGGAGGGCTGGGGCGGGCCGGCCCGTTTAAAAATGGGCCACAGAAACGATGTTCGTAGGCCGCCCGTCAAAGCCCACGGGCTAAACGGGTCGGTCCGCGGGCTTTTTTTTAATTAAAACTATTTTTTTTCGTAAAACTGTATTTGTTTTGGGCTAGAAATATTTTTTTTTTGCCAACAGGCCAAAAACAATAATTGGGCCAAATATGTATTTTTTTTTTACAAAACTATTTTTTTTTTACTATCTAGTGCAGATTTTTTTTTGTTGATAGGCCCAGTTTTTTTTTTTTAAAAAAAAAAAAACAAAAGCCCGTTTAAGCCCGCGGGTAGCCCGCCCCGTACCTGTTTAGCCCACGGGCTAAACGGGCCTGCCCATTTAAGCCCGCATTTAAACGGGCTTATATTTTAAAGCCCGAGACCGCCCATTTAGCGGGCGGGCCCGCGGGCTTGGGCCCATTTTGACACCCCTAATGTCGGTGTCGCGGAATCTCTCGACGGTGCCATCTTTGAAGACACGGAGGAAGCCGATGAATTCGGAGACTACTTCGGTGTTAATGGAGGAAGAAGAGCTTGATGATGATGACTCAATTATCAATTAATTCTCAGACGGCACAAATTAAAGTGAGGAAGCAGATTGGATTAATACTATAAACGATAAATTAATACTCAATTTAATGTGAGGCCTCTTTCTGGGAAATGTTAAAGTATTTGGATTGAAATAGTGATGTAAAATAAGGGTAAGTCTATAATGCAAAGTTTGATTCTTGACATGGGATGCAATGGGTTACGAGCCAATAATATAATGACACGTGGAAGAGTTAGTTATGATATGACTCCATACACAGTTTTGATTGGTTGAAAAAGTTATTATTTTTTATTATTTTTCAGCATTAAATTATATCAATGGCTATAATTATGCCACATCAGTAATTGCATCCCATGTCAAGAAACAAACTTTGCATCTTAGACTTACCCGTAAAATAAACTAAAATCCTTATGTATTTTTTCTTTATTACATTTTGGTTCTATTATAGAGAAAAAGGTCCTTGATGCAAAAATTTTAAACTTTTAAGAGTTAAAAATCAATTTTGTCTTATTTTTTAACGGAGAAATGGATGGAAACTTATAGAGAGACTAACTTTGTCAAATTTTGCATAACTAGGGGACCAATATGGAACAAAAAATAACTGGGGGACTCATTTGAAACATTGAGCATAACTGGAGGACCAAAATAGAATTTTGGCCTATATATTAAGAAGCTTGGCGAGTAAACTCCCAAACTGGTCCCTGAATTATTGGGTCGCTGACAGATTGGCCCCTGATTTATGGAAATTGACAAATAGGTCCCCGAATTTTACTAACGTTAATCAAATTGGTCCCTGAAGCCGTTAACTGCTGACGTGGCACGTTAAGTGCCACGTCAGCAGTTGGAAAACTAAAAAAAAAAAAACCAACTGTGCGTGCCACATCAGCATTAATAATAAAAAAAATATTTCATTCAAAATTCAAATAGGTCCCTGAGTTATATTTTTATCTTATTATTCTCAATTTCCCCTCTTTTTCATCATCTTCATTCATTTTAGTCCCAAATCCTCAAAATAAAATTGTAAAATGTCCCAAA